>PVKE010012913.1:0-37476 GCA_004027555.1 Craseonycteris thonglongyai
TATTGGTGAATTCAGTCCATTTACATTCAGGGTGATGATTGATATATGAGGATATCCTGTATCCATTTCTTCTTTCCTTTTTATTTTTTTGTTGTCCCAACTTTTCTCCATTTATTTTGATTTCTGGATTCAGGTCGGATAGCCTCCTTCAGTATTTCTTGGAGTGCCGGTTTTGAGCTGGAGAATTCCCTCAGCTTCTATATATCTGTAAAGGCCTTAATTCCTCCTTCATATCTAAAGGTTAATTTTGCTGGATAGTGAATTCTTGGCTGGAAATTTCTCTCTTTTAATATTTTGAGAATTGGGCTCCACTCCCTCCTGGCTTGCAGAGTTTCTGCTGATAAGTCTGATGATAGCCTGATAGGTTTTCCTTTGTAAGTTATGTTTTGGTTTTCCCTGGCAGCCTTCAGGATGTTTTCTTTGTCATTGATTTTTGTCATCTTCAGAACAATATGCCTTGGAGAAGATCTGCTAGGGTCTAGGAAGTTAGGGCTCTGATTTCCTCTTGGATTTTGGGCTGTAATTTCTTCCACAGGTTAGGGAAATTTTCATCCACTATTTGTTTTAGTAGACTCTGAGAAGATTTCATCTTGCTTCCTTCTGGTACCCCTATTCTAATATTGTTCTTTCTGATGGAGTCAGAAAGTTCTTGTAGGGCTCTTTCATTTCTCTTGATTTTCCTTTCCCTTTCTTCTTCCCTCTGTGACATTTCCATGTTTGTATCTTCAATTTCACTCAACCTTTCCTCTAGCTGGTCAGCCCTGTTTCCTATGTTGGTCAGTTCTTTTTTCAGCAGTCCCATGATGCCTTCCATTTCAAGGAGTTCCTTTTGGTTCTGCTGTAGCTTCTCAATTTTGTTGGTAAAGTACTCATTTTGCTCAGAAAATTTCTTGTTGAGGTCATTTAACTGTGTCTGGGTACTTTGCCAGCATTGAGTGAGCTCTCTGAGTGTCTTGATTAATGCAGCCCTGAATTCCATTTCACTTAGATTTGATTCGAAGTGTGCAAGGTCCTTTACTAAAGATTGCCCCTGATCTTCTGGAGGGGCTTTGGATTCTGAGGTGTTCATTATGCTTGATGTGGTTCTTTTTGCTTTACGTATGAGTCTGTTTTCCCTCTGGGGGTTTGCCTATCCGATGGGCTTCTCTTTATTTTTACTTTTGGGCTCAGTTGTGGGAGAAGGAGATTTTGGGAGAGGGTTAGGGGAAGCAGACAGCTTCTGTGTCCTGGGGCACTTCAGGTTGCTGTCTTAGCTGTTAGATAGCAGTGTAGTAAAGGTGTGGCCAGGGGTGGGGGCATGTGAGTAGGAGTTAGGGTGGGCCTGAGACACAACAGCAGACTCCTCTTTCAGCAGGGGGGCTGGTGGTTCAGTGTGGGCAGGGCGCAGGAGCTCTGGTCTTTCTCTCCTTTGCCTGGCTGCCCCTCGTTCAATCGTATCTGTAAGCCACGCCCGCAGGGCAGCACTTGGATGGGCTGGGGCTTGGCAGAGGCCCCGGTAGGTGGTGCAGTCCCTCTCGCAGGTAATGACACCGCGGCGACCTGTCGGCAGCCCAGCTGTGCATGAGGGCTGCAGCGCCCCAGAGGCCTGGTGTGCAGGATGCCAAAAGCCCAGTTGTGCACTCGCGAGCTGGCAGCAGTGCTGCAGCGGCCCGGTGGGCAGGGCGCTGAAAGCCGGTTTTGCGTGCAGGCAGCGGCGCTGTGGTGGCCTGGTCGGCAGGGCGCCAAAAGGCCTGTAGCAAGCTGGGGAGCAGAAAGCGGTGCAGCTGCAGCCCGGTGGGAGGGGCGCCAAAAGCCCGGGTGCGTGCACGCAGTGATGCGCAGTGGCCCAGTGGGCAGAGCGCCAAAAGCCCAGTTCCGCACTTGCATGTTGGCAGCGGCGCCGAAGCGTCCTGGTGAGCAAGGCACCAAAAGCCCAATTGTGCACTAGCAAGCAAGCAGCGGTGTCGTGGCGGCCCGGTGGGCGTGGTGTCGAAAGTCCAGTTGCGCACTTGCTGTGGTGCCGAGGCAGCCTGGTGGGTGGGGCGCCGAAACCCCAGTGCATGCACACAGAGGTGCCGCAGCGGCCCAGTGGGCGGGGCGTCAAAAGCCCTCTGCGCACAGGTCGTATCTCGGGCAGCCGCCGCTCTATGCTCCTGGCTCTGTTGAGACCACTGGATTCACTCTAAGCATGTCCAATGCAGCTATGCCCACTCAAGCCCCAGCCCTCACTCCAAGAGCCCTGTCCTCAGAAGGCGCTCCCTCACAGTCAATCTCCTCCGTATATCAGGGGTGCTGAGCTGTTGTGGGCTGGTGCCCTGCTCTCACCCCGCCCACCGAGAAGTGTAGCCGCTCTGCTCCACAGTCCCTGTTCCACTTTAGGCTCTGTGATCTGATTAGGGCTCTGTGTGTTGTCCCTTGAATTCAGATGTTAAATTGTCCACAGTCTTGTGGGGCTTCCACGCCCCCTAGGTCTCGGCTTCCAGCCCGCCCTTGATCCAGCTCCACTTTGACCGTAGTCCCCCAACCTCCCTTTGTTTTTGCCAGCCCTGGTCTGTGCTCTGAGTGTCTGTCCCCGAACCGCTGCTTCCCTTTCCCTCTCCCGCTCTCCCCTTTTTTCTCTAACCTTTGTGTGTTGTTCCTTGTTGTGTGGTTCTCTTAGTTGAGGTTGCTTCTCAGGGTTTCCCCTGTGGATTCCCCTCTGTTCACAAGGCCTTTCCCAGGCAGTTATCGGCGTTCTCCTCTCATGCCGCCATCTTTGATCCTCTCCCTCTTAATTTATTTACTAGATTTTCGTAACTAGTTTTTGGTCTTTCTGCATGTTTTTAAAATTTTAATAAGCATTAATTTATATTTTCTGGACTTTTTGTTTTTGTCTTGTCTGCTTTGTTAATGAATTTTCTCCTTTTGCTCTGAGATTATTATTTTAAGGTAGTTTTGTGAGGTGCTGTTACCTTTAAATGTTTATTTGTCTCCTTATTTATATTTTATTTTTTCCTGATACACATTTTATTTTCTTATTCTCCTTTGTTTTTTTTTAACTGTATTGGGGGCCTCACCACATTCGGGAAGCACACCCCAGTTCAGCATGTGGGTCTGCCTAGGCCGGAACCGGGATTCAATCCTCAGTCCTCGGGGCTTCAAAGTGAGCACTTAACTCACTGAGCCATCCCAGCTTTCCTTCTCTTTTCTGTTTTATATGGGTGTGTTTCTCAAATATGTGATGATCCTTTATTGTACATTTATGTTTAATAATTAAAACAAAACAAGCAAGCACAGTTGGGGCTTTTAGTCTGGGTGTGTCTTATTAGCATATGGACTGCAGACTGAAGGGATTAAGAATTGAGATTATTGAGATTATTTAATCTCTAGAATTAAACAATCTTTTTTTTCTTTTACTTACCTCCCCTTGCTTGTTTTGCTTGGTAACTACCAGTTTTATCCATGAGGCATTAGGAGGTAAGAAATGTTGACTCTTCATATTAATATTTAAATATATTATGTTCCTTTGAACCCTATTATCATGTCCATCCACTGTACAAACTGGAATTTCTAATTCCTAAGTATTTTAGAGCACTTTTCTGGCAGATATTCCTTGAAAAGATTCCAAATTTTTTTATTTCCTGTGTTCAGAATCTATTGATTTTTATTTTCAGAAAGATTCTCTTCATATCTCCCTTGTTCCAAAAATTATTAAAGATCACCATTTTTATTATAAATAAAGATTGTAATTTTTGTTATCTAAATCAGTCAGTAATACTACATTCAAACCAAGAGAAATTTTAAGTTCAATTAAGCAACTTTAATTTGTTTAGAGTATTTTTACAATTCATCTACTTATCAATAGTTTCTGATAGGTTATATTATTTATTTTATTATTACTGTTTAGGTAGCAATTTATAGATTAAAAGAGAAAGCGTGTCTTTGCCATTCTTTGAACATACTCTCTGACCTTTTCCTTCATTTATGTTCCTCTTTCTTTTTTTTAATAGTAGTAATATATTTGAAACCTTTATTTATTTGGGTATTTAGTCTTAGTCATATTTTTTTTTTAGCTGAATTGTGCTCACTTTTATCATTCTTTTAATTAAGTTTCCTTGATTATATAAAACTATTTAATATCTGAAATGATTAAAGAGTTCTCTGCAAATCAGTCAATATCTCCCAGTCTCCCCTTATTCTCAGAGAGGTCATGTGAGGTAATGCAGTCATAATTGCTTATTGGAGACATTTTCAGCTCTCTTGATTCCCATTTTAGAATTTAATCTGAGAAGTACTATAATTGTACAGATTTCTCTTCACCTTTATAAGAAAGAGGTATCACAGTGTAATAAAATGTTATAGATTTTTTTTGTTTGTTTCAGAGGGAATTTGATATAAATCTCTGCTACTTTCTACAAGTTTATTTCTTTGAGCTTAAGTTTCCTGTCCTGTGAAAATAAAAGTGACAATTTCTTGTATTCCTAGAGGAATATCTAGAAAACACATCTATAAATGAAAACATATACAACTTTTCAATTATAGGAACCAATAAAAGCCAATTAGTATTTCACCTGTATAAATGTAAGACACTTTTATTAGAGTAATTTAGGTACAAAGTAAATATAGGGATGGAAAATTACATTAATGAATATAGAAAGTGTGGCCTAGTGGAAGTGAAAACATTTTGAGTAAGTCAACTATTGATAAATTACTAAGGAATTAACTATTTGGTCTGGATATAAATCTGTTACTAATTGGCTAATGTTAGAGTACTTTAACTTACCCTAAAGATACACCTCTGTGGGAAGATTTTAATCACAATCATTCTCTCCAATAAAATAACAATTAATATGTCTGGTATTATACTAATTGTTATTAACATAGCTTATTGGCCATACTTGGCAGCTATGTATTGAGTCACTTCAGAAAAAAATCTTGTGTCACTAAATTACTTCACAGATATGTATCTGATGATCTTGTGCTAAAAAGAACATTTAATGTAAAATTTTCTAAACTTCTTTTTAAATTAACATACTTCATTTTTGAACAGTCGTAGATTTACAGAAAAATTGTGTGCTAGGTCAAATATGGTGTGACTATGCAGAACTGGTTATATCCAGGTATGTCTAATGCATTGGTTCCCAAGCAGTGAGTGGTACACATACCCCCGAGGGTACATACTAGGCAGTTCAGGGGTACATGAAAAATAATCAGTAATGGTAAAAAAACAAGTAAAGAAATGTAAAATGTTAGTTATGGAATAATAAATGTTAACTTTGCATCACTGTTCATGGAGACACTTCAAAATTAGATCACATTAACAAATGATAATTGGTGAGGGTGTGGTTATGAATTCTTCCCCCAAACGACTCTTTTACCAATCATTACACACAGTTTCAGAACAATCCATTTGCAATGAATGGTTCTAGAACCTCTTAAACATAAAAATGCATTGGCAGCCAGACTGATCAGTTTAGTTATTGACTGAATAAAAGTAAGTTTGTTATTTTTAATTGTGATTCTTTTCAAGTAGTTTTTTTTGTTTTTTGTTTTTAATTTAATGGTTAACATAGTTTCAGTTATTATTGTCAGTGATTTTTCAGCTTGTCAGTTATGGATCAGTGGTTGAAAACAGGAATGGTCAAAAAACAAAACTTGATGTGTGTTATAACCCATTGGCAAGTACTTCTCAACACATGTCTGCAGCTACTAATACACAACACTGAGAGATTGTAAAGAGGTGAGTGCTTCAGATACTATACAGAAGAAAAGAAAATACACTGAAGAGTATATGAAGTATGGGTTTTCATTTGCAGAGGACGATAACTGTTCTAAACCTTTGTGTGTTGTGCATGGAGAAATGTTATTCAACAGTTACATGAATCCCTCTCTACTCAAGCAAAAAATTAGAAAGTAAACACCTTATGTATAAAAACAAAGAAATACATTATATTCGGTGCTTAGAAATGTGTCCAACTGTTACTTCATTCATGATGTCAGGAAAGAAAGACAACAAGAATGTGGTTGAGGCTTCATACTGTATTGCTTATCATGTAGCTAAATGTGGTAAAAAACACCACAGATGAAGATTTAATTTCTTCTTGTATTAAGAATACCATTTTTTGGTATGTTTAGGGAAGAACATGTCCACAAAATCAACACTAACTCTTTTTCAAACAGTTCAATGTCTCAACAAATTCAGAAAATGTATGATGATATTGAAGCTGTAGTAGTAGATAGAATTAGAAAAAGGAAATTCTATTTCATCTAGGTCAATGGAAGTATAGATGTTGCTGATTTATCTATTTTGCTCATCATCACAAGATACTTGGTATGAAATGAAATTGAGGAAAAATTGTTGCTTTGTTATCATTGACAACTTATCAGACAATAAGATATTTTTAATGCAGTCACTGGTTATTTCATTGAAAATGACGTTAGTTGGTTGAATTGTTGTGGTGTGTATACTGATTGATGGAGGTTGTTTTATAGGCTTACACAGCTGAATTAAAGAAGTAGTTTCCCATATACCATGGAGTCACTGCTGCATTCATAGACAGAGTCTTGCATCTAAGCTTCTACCTAGTGAACTGAAAGATGTTCCTGATGAGGGTATAAGAGTTATAAATTTTATTAAGTCACAACCATGAAACATCAGATTGTTTAAAGCACTGTGTGAAGGAATAAACAGCATTCACAGCACATTAGTTTTGCATATGGAGGTAAGGTGTCTATTTCATGGCAAAGTACTTATACAAAGGTTTGAACTTAGGCATGAAGTACAGGTATTTTTTGAAGATCATCATTTCCCTTTTGCTCCAAAGTTTCAGAACAGTGATTAGCTCAAAGTCTTGCATATTTATTAGATATTTTTCCAGAAATAAATTCAACTTGAGACTTCAATCACTATATTCAAAGTAAAAGACAAAATTGAGTCAAAAATGATGAAAAAATGGGACTTTTAGAAATTGTGTATTGAAAGAGGTCAGTTTAAAGTTTTTAAAACTCTGCACAATGTCTTATCTGAAAATGATTTGCACTATCCTGAAGCATGAAAGAGAATATTTTAAGTCACTTGGAAGGTCTTAAAGTGTCCTTTTATAAGTACTTTTCTCAACTTGAAAAAAAACAAAAATTGGATTGCAGATCCCTTTCTTCAAAGTAGCCAAACTATCAATCAATGAAAAAGAGCAGTTAATCAAACTTTCAACTGATTCTTCTTTAAATTCTGATTTTAAATAAAGCATCTTATTACCTCTGGGTCATGTCAGTGAGGAATATGAGCAGCTCAGTGAGAGGTCACTCAAATACCTCTTGCCATTTACAAATATTGAACTAAATGGGGAGAGATTTTTCTTCTTATTCCTTCATAAAAAGTAAGTACTGCAACAAGCTTAATGCAAGTCCAGATTTAAGGCTGTATCTTTTATCTTTTGAGCTTGATTTGAAGAAACTAAGTGCATCAAAGCAAGCCAATGATCTCACTAATGATTTTTCCATTGGTTAGTGATCTGTATATGAATTATTACAGACTTTTCAGATAGCACAAATAAATACTATTAATAAATTTAAAAATTTTAAATACTTTATTATCACTATCAATTTTAACTGTTACAAATATTATAAAATTAAATCTTTGGTTTGTATTTTTAATGTAGTATATTTCCTCCTAATTTATCACTATTTTATATTAAGATAAGACACCGAACAGAAATGTCAGTATTTAAAACAGAGGTTTTAAAAGCAAGGTGTACAATTTATAGAAATGGGTTTAAAAAGGGTACATAAATGGAAAAAGTTTGGGAACAGTTGTAACAAAAAATATTACAGTGGAGGCAAAATAATTTATCAGTATACCCTCATATACATTCTTTATTGTGGTTTGCAAATATTTACTCAGTTGTTGGAGTGTCTTTTAATTTTCTTTATATTATCTTTGGCCAGAGTGCTCATCCTTAATTTTAATAAAGTGTATCATTAATTTATATTTTTCATGGATTCTCCTTTGGTGCTATATCTTGAAACTATTCAATGAATCCATGGCCACAAATATTGAATCCTATGTTATTTCTAATAGTTCATCACCTGTGCCTTTTACATGTAGTTTTATGAACCATTTTGAGTTAATTTTTGGGAAAGGTGTCATTGGGTTGTAACCTTCTCGGGAATTTCCTGGATATAATCTGGAACTGGCATGGTCTATATAAGCAGAGGTGAGGAAGACTCCAAATAAAAAGGCAGACCACCGCAGATTGTTAGGTGACAGGCTTAATGAACTCGAGAACCTACTTACAAGACTTGTCTTGGGCACCCCCAAGATGAATTGTTTTCTGCACTCACTCATATAATGTTAAAAGTTTATATAGACTAAGTGTGAACTATGTGAAGTCACATGTCCAGCCTAGATTGTCTCATTACTATGTTAGTATCTCAAGACTGTGTCCTTGGGCAGCTTCTACCAGGGAGAAGGCAAGCAGAGTGCACATTCTAAGCATAGCAGAGGGAGTGGGGAATCTCCAATTGCCTGGGCCATTTTCCAGGTAAACCAGTGGTCTCTTGATGACCTTTCCCAATATGTGTACATTCTGTGTTTGGGTTACTATTTTGGGGTATTTGGATATCCAGTTATTTTTAGTACTGTTTGTTTTAAGTCTGTTTTTCTCCCACTGGGTTGTCTTTGTTCCCTTGTAAAAAATTAATTGCTTGTATTTTTGTGGGTCTATTTTTTAGCTCTCTGTTACATTTCATTGGCATATATAAGGTTTTTTTTGCAGCATGTATTTATTCAATTTCCAGTTTTATTATATTATGGACATATAGCATTATCTAAGTTTAAGGTATACAGCAAGCTTGTCTAACCTGTGGCCTGTGGGCTGCATGTGGCCCAGAATGGCTTTGAATGCATCCCAACACAAATTCATAAACTTTCTTAAAACATTATAAAATTTTTGTGTGATTTTTTAAAAGCTTATCAGCTATTATTAGTGTTAGTGTATTTTATGTGTGGCTCAAGATGGTATTCTTCTTCCAATGTGACCCAGAGAAGCCAAAAAGATTTGACAAACCCAGTATACAGCATAATGATTTAACTTAAGTGTATTGTGAGACATGTTTTGCTTAATCAATATCATGCTGTATTAATTACTATACTTTTATACTAAGCCTTCTATTTAGTATTGTCAAGTTTCCAAATATGTTCATCTTCAATGCAGTATGGCTATTTTGGGTCTTTTGCTTTTATTTATTTATATTTATTTATTTATTTATTTATTTTTGACATTGAGAGAGAGAGAGAGAGAGAGAGATACAGAGATAGAGAGAGAACTGAACTAGGGGAAATCCCCAGTTCAGCATATGGGTCCGCACGGCTGGGGCTGGGATTTGATCCTCGGTCCCTGGCGCTACAAAGTGAGCACTTAGCCCACTGAGCCATCCCGACTTCCCCGTCTTTTGCTTTTAAATGTAAATCATATAATAAATTTGTTGAGATCCACATAACTTGCTGAGGGTTGATTAAGATTGCATTGAATCTATAGATTAAATAGGGAAGAATTAACATCTTAAAAATATTGAGTCTTCTTATATATGAGCATGGAATATCTCTCCACTCATTTAGTCCTTCTTAAAATTGTTCATCATCATTTTATAGTTTTCTTCATATAGACCTGTATCTATTTTGTTATATTTATACCAAAGTATTTTACTTTTATGATACTAATATGAATCTTATTGTGTTCTTTAGTTTTGAATTACAGTTTTTAATTGTTGGTATATAAAAAACAATTGACTTTTGTAAATTAACCTTATAATATACAACCTTGTGATGATTATCAGTTCAAGGTTTTTTGTTTTTTTTTTGTCAATTCTTTGGGACTTTCTTTATAGATTATCATTTGATTTATGAACAAAGACAGTTTTACTTCTTCCTTTTCAATCTTTGTGGATTTTATTTCTTTTTCTTGTTATATGTATTAGCTAGGCTTCTAGTACATTATTGAACAGGAGAGGTGAAAGGAGAGATCCTTGCTTCATTCTGTGTATTAGAGGAAAGCATCCAGTTTCTCACTATTAAGTATGATGTTCATTGTAAGCCTCTTCTAGATTTTTAAAAAGTTAGTTGAGAGTTTCCTAATTTGCCAAGAGTTTTTATTATGAAAGTGTATTGGATTTTATCATATGCTTTTTTTTTGTTTTGTTTTTGGTATCGATATAATCATATGTTCTTTTTTTTTCTTTAGTCTTTTTTAAAATGATGGATTACAGGATTACATTAATTCATAATTAAATGTTTAACCAGGTTTGTACACCTGAAATAATAACCCCTGGGTTGTGGTCTATAATTCTTTTCATATATTTTTAGATTCTGTTTGCTAATATTTTGTTGAGAATTTTTATTCTATGTTCATGAGATATTTATTAAGATTTTCTTTTTTCTTCTAAGGTTTTTATTTGGTTTACAATAAATTCAAGGAAAAAGAAATACCACCAGAGATAAATGTTTTCAAATATATTTTCAAGGAATCAATATCATTAATCTCAATATTTTTCTGGAGGATATAAAAATAATACTTTATTCCAAATAATTGCATGAGGATATTCAAACTTTAAATTCAAAATATTAACCAAAAATATATAGGACAAATCTTTAATTGTAGACCATAATCAGCATCACAAAAAGAAGATATATCATATTTAAATTTTATTTACCCTAAGGATACAGGAGTAGTACCTTTAGAAGATTAATTTAATACATTATCATATTAACAGGGAAACACCATAATGTAATTTCAATAGACACAGGAAAAAAGATGAAAAAATATTACCTATTTGTTAATTTTTACATTGGTTTTGACACAGAGAGAGAAACAATGAGAGACAGAGAGAAAGGTGAGGGCCTAGAGCAGTCTCCATAGTTGCACATTATTATTTTTTTTTACATAGCTTTATTCCACAGATGAGTGTGGGGCTGCACAGGGCAGAAACCAGTTGGGGGTCCCCCACATGGGAGGCATGCCCCTGTGAGCTGGGGAACTCCCACACAGGAAGCACATCCATCATGGGGCTGAATGGGGGGCCTCCCACAAAGGAAGCTTGTCCTGGTGAGAATTGAACTGGGGGCACATCCCAGTTTAGCATATGGGTCTGCATGAGCAGGGGCCGGGATTTGATTTCCGGACCCCAGGGATGCAAAATGAGTGTTCAACCTGCTGAGTCTTCCTGCATCCTTTTTATTATTATTTTTTAAATTTAGAAAACATATAAGGGCATATAGGAGAAACCTAAAAATAAAAACAACTTTCAACACCAGTATTCATTTCTTTTCATAAACATTGTATTACAGATCTAATCAGTTCATTAAGGTAAGTCAAAGACATAAAGGATATAAAGATGAAAAAATTATTATTTACAATTAAAATGATCATCTATATAAAAATACTTTAGGAAAAATGATTTTTTAAAAAGGGTAGCCAATTATCTGGATATATGAAATAAATAGGATTTCTATACATAAGCAATAAGAATTATATTTATACTAAGTGCCATACATCTTTACTGGTAATGTGTTTTTCAAATTAATATTTTTAAGAAAAGTATTTAAAACCTCTACAGAAAAAAATGTTAAAACTTTATAGAAAACATTGATAATAACATATATAAATAGGAGGAGTCAATATTTTAATTATCTCAATTCTCTTCAAATAGATCAGTTATATACTTATTTACAATAAAAGTACAAGCAGGATATTTTCATGAGATGATAAAATATATGTAAACCTGGTACCTAAGATCTGCCTGAGAAAGATCAGGGAAGGTGAATTTTCTTACAGATACTAGGACTTATTATTAAGATATGGTGATTCACATAGTGAATTGTTTTTGCTACAAATATGCAAATTTATATGTATTTATACAAATAAGTCAGGATATATATGTATTTATATGTAAAATTAGATATATGTATAAATTTACATGAGAATATATAAACCGACATATGCACTTTGAGATACCAAACCCTGTGTATATATATGTTGGCGTGTGTGAGTGTGTGTGTATGGAAAATTGATAGATGACAGTCCTGATATTCCTGTACACTAGGAAAAAAGGAGCACAGTCATATTCTATGACAATTGTCCATCCGGAAAAGACAAATTTGGATTCCTAATTTATACTGATTTTTAAATCACAAATGTATTCATGTCTTAATGTAAAATAAATTCTTTAAAGTTAGAAATTTGATAATATTAAAATTAAAGTTATCAGAATATATAATAAAATATAAAATTCTAATTCTAATAACAACAGATTTGATATCTGAATTCTGAGACAACCATTATCTTTATTCTTTGAATAGAAGTTGGCTCTATATTTCTGTGTACTGGTAATTTAGAAAATTTTCATTTTTTATTATATAAGGGAAGAGTCATTTTATTCAATCAATACTCAGGTTCAAGGCTATGTCTTTTCATCCTGATACTATAATAAACAATTAAGTTACCAACTTATGATACATTATATAATATACATTATTTCAAGTACAATTTTTGGAACTAACTAAATGAAAAATATTGGTCAGTGTTGTGGTAAAAAAACAAGTAAACACTGATTAATATCAGTTTTGTAATTAGATTATGAAACATTTTGAATAACGCATCCTAATTTATTTTATTAAACAGTCATTGTGAAATTAGTAGTGATTTAAATTTTACCTGATTATCTGCTCTTATTAACTGGAAAGTAGAATTATTTGAAGTAAATATGCTTAAAGTCCTGTTTTCAAAGGTTATTTTAACAAATGTTATATTTTCATACATTACAGTTTTATGTAATGCTCTCAATTTGTGTGTTTATTCATTGCTATCTATCTCTAGGTGTGAGATGTAAGAATTTATATTTAAAAAAGACTCACAATGTTGTGATGGTATATAATCAGAACAGGGAAGAGTAGGAAAAATGTTTGAAGCACAAGTCCTGACAAATCTTTATTTCTACCAAATGGTTTAATCACCTAGCTGAGAAAAATTAAAACTCTTTTGAATGTTTAGAAAGGTCTGTAGATGTTTGGGCAAAGAAGTGAAGATTTGCAAATCCTTTGAATGGACCAACACAGTTAGTTTTTTAAGTTCTTGATTGGAGGGTGAATGTGGAAGGAGACGATTAGAGAAAAAACAGACACTTTGAACCATTTGAAATTTAGTAGGAGGTAAGGATGATTTGGTATCATGAACCTTGAGGTTCCAGGAGCTGATTATTTTTCTTTACTGTGTCCTTTACATTTGTTGAAAACTTATCATTTTCTCTCTCTCTCTCTCTCTTTCTTTCTCTCTCTCTCTCTCTCTCTCTCTCTCTCTCTCTCTCTCTTTCTCTCTTTCTTTCTTTCTTTCTTTCTTTCTTTCTCTTTTTATATTGAATAAGAGAGATACTATCATGTAAGGGCAATGAAAGAAAAAACATGGGTAAAAGACTTTCATTTCCTCCAGTGGAGATCCATCTTATTTTAGCTGTAGATTAACAGCAATTCTGAACTAGATTTTTCAAAGTAGCTTAGTGCTCACTTCTGATCTCAGACACAGAAATGCTATTTCTCTCTCTCTCTTAGACTACACTCACAAAATATTGAAACTGTCTGTATGGTGGGTTTCATTGAATTTGGGATTACAAAGTTTTAGAGTGAATCAAATATGTAGATCTGCAAATGTTGACACCAGGTATGAAGAATCGAAAAAAGTACACAATGAGATTACCCAGTGCTAAGAGAAGTCCCTAAAGGAGAACTTCAAAGCTCCAGAGCATGAGTCAAACTCTTCTTTATTAGAGCTAAAATTAAATCAATTCTGGTTAGGTGGGTAATGCAATGCCAAATAAAAGGACAGCAGACACACATGATTTTGTCCTGAGAATGCCTTATTGAAAGTTGTAATTATGCATGTTTCACCCTATGGGGAAAGAGAAGAAAAATCTAGAACTAGTGAACAATATGTCTTGTTTTGTTTTCTTGAAAATAGCCAACAACCTCAGGAACAAACATGAGTTCTTTTTCTCCCACATGTCAAGGACCAAATGGTATCTATGCAAATAGAATATGCTGGTTGAGAAAATCTCTGTCCACGAGAAATCTGGTCCCTAATTTGATTAAGTGATGTCTACCACACACTTCTGAACTATCCATTTATGTAGGTCTGTTATTCCCTGGGGGCTGGTGTAGAGACAGGGTGTTAATGACAAAATCATGACAATATTTTATTTTATCAAAATGGAATTTTATAAGATAAAATGGCCATAACATTGACTTTTTCTCTACTGTTGTTCCTATACAAATTTTCAGACCTTTATACACTTTTCTGTTCAACCTTTGATAGTCCTCATCTGTCTAATGTGCTCATTCCAAAAGAGTAATGGAGGGGATGCTGGGATAGCTGAACAGGCTGAGCACTTGCTTTGCAATTTCGAGGTCCAGGGATCGAATCCTGGCCCTGGCCCATGCAAATCCATATGCGTAACTGTGGTACAATTAGTAACCACAGAGATGGAGGTTAAATTTCTTTGCCTCCAGTGCAGGAGGCCCCCAGTTTGGTTCTTGCCCTTTGCAGTCCCACATCTGCATGGAATGAAACTATGTCATAATTAATGATGCACAACTGTGGAGACTGTTCTTAGCCCTCCCCCGTTCTCTCTCTCTCTCACACACTCTCACACACACCTTCTCTCAAAGAATAAAATAAATCTTAATAATAATAATAATAATAATAATAATAATAATAATAATAATAAAAGACCAATAGGGCTCAGGCAAGCAACATGACAGATTGTGACTTTTTTTTGTCAAATTCTGGCCACACCAAGTATAGCACTGTGTTATAGACTGAATATTCCTGTCCCCCACAAATTTATATGTTGAAATGCTAACCCCTAAATGGTGGTATTAGGAGGTGGGGGCCTTTGGGAGGTGATTAGGTCATGAGGGTGGAGCCCTCATGAGTGGTCCTAATAAAAGAAACCTCAGAGAATTCTCTAGCCCTCCTTCTGCCATATGAGGATACAAGCAGAAGCTGGAAGTCTGCCACCTGGAAGAGGGTCCTCACCAGGACCTGACTGTGACAGCAAGCACCCTGATCCTGCACATCTTTCTCCAGAACTGTGAGATTTCAAGTTCTGTTGTTTAAAAGCCCCTCAGTCTCTGGCAATTTGTTATGGCATCCCAAACTGACTCAGATTCTGGGTAACATGGAGGTATTGCCATACCTTTATGGCTCCAGGGAAGAATTCGATTTAAATATGTAATTGTGTAACATGGATCATTTACTGTTCCCGTACCCTATAGTCAAAATCCTATTTCTTCAGTATTCATAGTAAAACTATGATCACATTGTCAGGCATGTGGTCTGAAAGATATATGGCCTAGGAAGGGCAAAAGCTGCACAATTTATGCTACTCATTGACTGCCAAAGAGTTATGTTTACTTGATACTGAGGTTACTAAGAAACAAACTGCTGGTTCAATGTTCTGCATCTCATCTTTGTTTGGATATATGGACAATCAGGGTTAGGGTCAGAGTAGCTAGATATTATAGATACTGCCTTCCTATGAAAGAACAAGAATAGATTCTTAGTGGATGTGTTAGTCTCAGAAAATTCTATTTCTTGGAATCAATAAGTATAGTGCCATTCATTATACTTCATTGCAGTATTATCTGTGTGAAGAAACAGTTAATTACTGAGCTAATGATCTGGATTCTTCCCCAAAGTTTCTAGTTCTAATTGCCAGTCTACTATCTTATTCAGTGTTCATTGCTTAAGGAATGATAATTGGGGGGGTGGGAGGGACAAAAATAATAAAATTTGGAGATGACTTGATATAGTGTGGTAATTTCCCACACCACCGCCCACAAAATGCTTTTTTCTTAATCAAGATTCACCATTAGAGCAGTTAATTTTCAAGGCACTCATGGTTAATCCTCATCCAGAGAGCTCTCCTTATTAATTTTTTAAAGAAACCAAGATGTCTGTGTTGATCAGTATTTTGCCTTGCCTAGGCTGTTCATTAATGTCAATACAAAAGTTCATGAGCTGTAAAATCTTGAGGTTAGTATTAAGCAGCTATTAGAAATGTACCTCCTGGCCTAAAGTAAAAGGCTCATAGAGTAAATTACTCTCTGGCATATCACTGCTTAGTGGTTCAAGAGTGATTATATTTTACTATTTGATAAGTTCACATGAGAGCTTCTTCATGTTTTTTATTACTTTCTTTACAGTAAACTTTGGACAGGGAAATAAAAAACCTTCACTCTGAATGGAATCTCTTATTTTTCATCTTTGGAAGATTTATACTTCAATTGAATCTTTTCTTTCAGGACAGGAGAAAAGATGCACTTTCTGTCTCATAACATTTTCTTTGCTGTTTTCTAGGCACTTCTATTTTATTTTTTAAAGATTTTATTTTATTGTTTGAGAGAAGCTGTGTGTGAGAGAAAAGAGGGGAGGTCCCAGAGCAGTCTCCATAGTTGTACATCGTTAGTTGTGATATGGTTTTATTCCACACAGGTAGAGGTGGGGCTGTGCAGGGTGGAAAGAGAACTGGGAGCTTCCTGCGTGGGAGGTGAGAACCCTCACTGCTGAGCCATCCTGGCAGTCACCAGTTGTTCGAAAGTTCAGCGTATGGATTTGCATGGGCCATAGCTGGGAAATGAGCCCTGGACCTCATGATTGCAAGGCAAGCACTCAAGCGCTCAGCTATCCAGGCATCCCTATCACCTTTTTTTTTCTTTTTTCTTTTTTTTTTTTTAGGAATAAAAATAAGATGAGGAATACTTTGTCTCTTTGTATTTTTACTTGATATAGTCAGTATTCTTTGCTGTTGGCCAAAGACCAAACTACAATTTCAATATGTCAGACAAAAAACAAACAAAAAAACATCAACATAAAATGCACTTCCTTCATTAAGATTATGAGATTTCCTAATAAATAATCAGGACCCCTTTTAAAGTCTTTTTATCAATTTAATGGTGTCATTAATCTAAAGGAATGTTTAGATATATTTTTTAACCTTTCCAAGATTTATAAGTCTGCTATTATTTGCTGTCTTGAGGAGATTATGTAAGTTTAATATAAGTCTGTCCTTAAATAGACCAGCTATAGATGAACCAACAACTTCCAACACTTACCGTAGATATAAGACTCTTTTGTACTGTGCACTGGAAATGGATTGGTTATAAAAAAAACCCATTGCCCACATATACTCAAAATCTGAACTGGCTTGACTTACTTCATATATGCCTTACATGGATGCTGAAATTTCACTTGGTTGCAAAGGACTTATACTAAATGTTACCTGAACATCATATGTTGTCAGTCATAGAAATGAAATACTATCCTGCTCACCTGAAGCCAATATAGGCTTGTGTCTGGTAACGTGCTGCTATCTTTTGGGTTAACTGAAACTTAATCTTCTGTGAATATATATCATACTGATTGAACTAGTTAGGGTAACTAGCAGCTGTAACAATATATACCCCAAATTGTAAAATGCCTCAAACACAGGACAGGTTTCATTTTCACTCACAGAATAGTTACAAGTAGATGGTACTTGTTTCTGTGTATCTTTCCTTGTGATGATTTTGGGACTCCATCTGTTTCTGTGCTTTTGTTTCAGCATTGCCTAGGGTATTATTGTCCTATAGAATTTTCTGTAATTATTAGTCTGACCGAGCATACTGTTTTAAATAGGACAGTGCCATTCTTTTCATATTTTCCAACCTTTCCATCATTTTAATATAAATGTCAATTTTGTCCTGCTTTTAATTTTTTGTTTTTGTAAAAAACAGAATGCAAGTTGTTTATTTATCCTAAGGCTCTATACTAATCCATGTGTGCAGTAAAACTATTAGTGTGACCCAAGAGGAAGTTTTATTTACTTTATCCAGTCAAGGCTAGTGACGATCAAATGCCTCCCCCTTGCTGGTCTGCAGTGGTGGGTAATTCAAGAGGCGGCCACTAAGCCCCATTCAGCTTGTGGGAGCCAGGAGGGTGTCCATGTAACTAATGAACTGGCTCACCTGGCTGTTTGGTTGCATGAGGTTAGGAGTGGGGATGTGGGGACTCTGAGTCTCACTTTTATTTCTACCATCATTTTGCCCCTAGAGATTATTTCTGTCCTACATTCAGTTTGATTCTGACTTTTCAGACTTATTTAAGTTCAACAGGCTGTTAGCTATATTTTTATTATTGCGGAACTTTGCCGTGGGACATTAGCATATAACAGCCTGAGATAGCAGGTGGGGTGTTATTTTTTTTTTTTTAGTGTATGTTTATGATTACTTGCAGTTTGGCCACTGCATTCCTACGGTAGAATATTTCAGTACAATATGACATACAGATTTTTACTTTTACTAATCATGTTATATTTTATAAGTATTTTATTGATATATGTATTATTAGTGAATGTTTTAAAGATTTATTTTTGTTTTTGACAGAGAGAGATACAGAGACAGAGGCAGAGAGAAGGGGGAGGGCCCAGAACAGTCTCCATAGTTGCACATCATCGGTTTTCCCACATAGTTCCATTCCACAGGTGGGCACGGGGCTGCACAGGGCAGGAACTGGGCCGGGGTCTCACCCCGGTGAGAACTGAACTTGGGGCACTCTCCAATTCAGCATATGGGTCCGCACAGGCCGGGGCCGGGATTCGATCCTCGGTCCCCAGGGCTGCAAAGTGAGCGCCTAACCCACTGAGCCATCCTGGCTTCCCCTGTGAATGTTTTATGTGTGTGTTTTATATGCAGTAAATTAGTGATATTCATTTGCCCTCATTTCTATGTTCTTTTGTGGTAAATTTAGGTTGTTTTTTTAGGTCTCCTATAGCCTAAAAATCTAGATTAAGTGTTGAAACAATGGGGGATATGTTAGTTGTAAAACAAAATTGTGTCATGGAGTATGAGAAGTTTTATAATAAGATGTTGAAATACTAAAATTTGTTGCATAAGATGACTTAATGGAAGAAATATTCATAGTATGATAGTGGTGAAATACAATCCCCCTCTATATCTACGTAAATTTGTGTGTGAGTTCTGCATCTGAAGAGTAATTGTTAGCTCAATATGTGCATGTAATAAAACTTTTGTTATTGTCTTACTTTTTCATGTTATTGTCTTCACTTTTTCACAAATATTACATAAACCTATCCTTTTTTTTTTTTTGTCATCCCAATAGCCCATTTTTGTCTCAAGGAAATATGGCCAGCCTAGTAAAGATATAATTTATAATGGTAGAAGCCAAGAATTAAGTGGCTTTTGAGCCCCTGACATGGGGTCAATATGACTGAGAAAATGAATTATAATAGTATTTAAAAAAATTTTTTTTTTATATCTTTTTATATTTTATAGAGAGTAATTGTTTTATCTTCAGTGCATATTTATTTATATTTTACTTTTGACAGATAGAGAGAGAGACAGAGACAGAGACAGCTAGAGAACCGAACTGTGGGAACTCCCCAGTTCAGCACGTGGGTCCTGCCTGGGCCGGAGCCGGGATTCGATCCTCGGTCCTCGTGGCCTCAAAGCGAGCGCTCAACCCGCTGAGCCGTCCCGGCTTTCCCCTATAATAGTATTTAATCTTAATTATTTAAAATATAAATAGCCACAAAATGCTAGTGGCTAATGTATTAAGAGTATAAATCTAGAGTCCTATTTTTTGCTATCTGTACCAGGCTGGAAGAGGTCTAAGATGATAAGAGAAAACATAGCTACTTCATAAAAACTTTGATCTAAAAAAGCCGCAAGAAAAGACACACATAAATTCTACTCAAAATTCATTGCCTAGGGCTCAGTAACTTGGACATGTGAGGTCTGACTATTAAGTTCATGAAATTGCCATTATGAGCTTACATTGACAACACTGTACAAAAATCTAGGTAAGGTTTCATAACCTTGGTATACATCAGTGTCTCATAGCTGTTTGTGTTGATGTGTGGCGGTGTCTTGCTGAGTGTCGTTCATTATTGTTGGGTGTGTTTGTGTGCTGTCACAAGTATACCTGAGCTTGAATTACAGCAATGAACAAACACTAAGTTTTTTATTAAACTTGGTAAGAGTGGAAGTGAAATCAGAAACATGTTAGTCCAAGTGTCTGGGGAGAATGCTATGAAGAAAGTAACAGTACAAATAGATTAAACGTTTTTCTGAGTGGAGAAAAGGCATCACTGATGAAGAGAGGTCAGGGTGGCCAGTAATGAGCAGAATTGACAAAAAAATTGCAAAATTTTGTTCAATTGTGCATCAAAATTATCAGCTGACTGTGGGAAGCATAGCAGACCAAGAGACCATCAATAGAGAAAGTTAGAAAAATCTTCACTGAAAATTTAACATGATAGATGTGTGTGCATAAATGGTACTAAAGGAGTTCATTGATGAACAAAAGCAAGGTAGAGTCAAAATTTGCCAAGACCTTTTGGAAAGGCAAGATGGTGTTTTCGGCCATGTTATCATTGGTGATGAAACATGGGTTAACCAATATGACCACAAAACAAAGCGTCAAAGTGCACAATGGAAGTCAGCCAATTCTTTATGACCAAAGATGTTCCATCAGTCCAAATCAAGAATAAAACAAGCTGTTGCTAACTTTTTTTGATATCAGAGAGATTGTTCATTATGAATTTGTACCAACTGAACAAATGCTGAAAAAGCTGTGTGAAAAAAGTTAGACAAATATGAACTGAACTTCTTGCCAACAACTCATGACTTTCATCACAGCAATGGTCTAACTCACAGGGCACTGTCTGTGACAGATGTTTTAGCCACTAAACAAATAACTGTATTGGAACACCCTCCTTTCTTACCCACCTGATCTGGCCCCCAGTGACTTTTTTCTTGACACAAAGATAAAGGAAATACTGAAAGGAAAACATTTTGATGACATTCAGGATAAGAAGGAGAATAAGATGACAGCTCTCATGACCATTCCAGAAAAAGAGCTTCAGAATTGCTTTGGACGGTGGACTAGGTGCTGGCAATTTGAGCATAACTTCCTAAGGGGAGTACGTTAAAGGTGACGGTAGTTTTATTCAGCAATGAGGTATGTAGCATTTTTTTGGAATGAGTTCTCGAATTTAATTGTCAATCATCATAATAAATTAAAGGAAATCTAAGATATGTGATCTTGCTATGTGCTTAGGAGAAAGTGGAGAAAAGCCACATAGATGCAATGAGCAGCTAGCATACCATAACCCTTGCTACCCTGAGCTGTTATGTATCTGATCATAAAAATGTAATCTATTTTTGAAATTTTTGGTTAAGTAATTAAAATAGCATTACAGAAGACCTAAATTTCTTTTTGGTTATGTTGACCAATTCAATATCAATTAGAAATTAACTTTGTTTAATAAATACATATTTTGTAAATAAATTAAGCATTCACCTGAGGCAAGTGAAACTCAAATAATTCTTTCAAATTTCACCTGTCTTTTTCATCTGGATATATATTGCTGCTGATCGATACTAACAGCTCTTTTTACCATTAACCATGGGCATGAAGCAGAAAACTGCCTTATTAAATCATAAACACATGCCTTTTTTGTGTTTCTTCAGCTCCTTTAGATTTTCCAGCCCAATATTCAATGGTGGGGGCAACCCTTGTGCCTACCTAATTGTTTCATGCTGCAGTGTATTTCTATTTTTATATTCCTGATATTTGTGGTTGCCCTGCTTTTCCCCCACCAGTTTTATAGCTGACTCATATCTGACATGAATGCTGACAGTCATCCTTACCCAGATATTTCCTTTGCTGACCAGTTGCTATTTAATGACCCATACCCATCTGAGTTGACCTTACTAACCCCACATATGATTGACTTTCAAACACCCACACAGTAAGCTAAAGAGCTTTCTGTGGAATTTCACTTTCTAATCTAATACAACTGGGACTCTTGACTCTTACTCCTTTTTCAAAATTGGTTATCCAAATACCTGTAATAAACACCTGCCAGGGCTGATAATAACTAGCAAACTGTATCCAAAATACACATGACAGGATTAATGTGTATGTATATAAGTGTATTTTTTTCTAAATTTGTATTAATGCATTTCTATCCACTTGGTATTTTTCTCTGTCTAGCTTTAGCTTCAAGTAGTATTTCATTAGGGAGTGAATAAAACTTCAAAGAAATATGTAAGTTAAAAAATTACTTATAGGAAGGGATTAGAGATAATATTTTTAAACCTTTTCTTTTGGGATATTTTTAAATTGTCAAATTTTATACATGGCATTGTGGAATTGTGTTGCTTAAATACAGATATTGCTTTGTAAAAATAGCATGAGAAGAAACTAAACAACTGAAATGGGACAAGTAGATTTCTTGACAGATTAATGAATAAAAAGACATGTCAACTTTTTGACATTTATACTTTAAATTTTGTAGCTGCTCATTTACTTTTTAAATCTCTGTTTCTTTCAAAGTGTTACCAAGAGAATTTTGTTCAGATATCTCATCTAGATGACAGAAATTTCAAGATGATTTATGTTAGAATTATCATGTATATTGGTCCCAGAGAAAACAGAGTGATACCTAACTTTTTCATGGTGAGCAATGAAGAGTTAATAGGATTGGCTTACTCTGTAAAGTTATGTACATACCATGTAGTGGTTGTTAATTCACTCATCAAATATTTATGATATTTATTTTTAGCTTCTATAATAAAGTTATTTTTATCTGTATGTATTTACTTAGTGTTGTATTGACTGTCTATTAGCTTATCTAGCCTTGTAAAAAAGCTTAAAGAACTATAATGAAACTCATAATGACTTGAAAAATAAGTAATACTGCCTTATAATTTGTAGAGTACTCTCAAAACCCTACTTTTTCATCATGATTAAAATGGTTAAGATATCATGAATGAAAGGACTAGTATAAAATAAGGGATTAATTATTGAAATTAATTTTCTATAAAATAATTAATTTAGATAACTAATTTGTCCAAATAATTATGCATAATATTATTCCAGCGCTTCCTAGATTTATGGGATAGAAATATATCTAGGCTCCAACACTTTTCTCCATTTCACCTGTGATTGCTTTGTCATAGTTTCTATCACACTGAATTTAATTTGTTTATGTGTATTCTTCTGTAATATATTAGACAGCAAGTTGCCTGTAGGTAAGGATCAGACAGAGAAACTCTGTTGGGACTGGATTCAAAGGGTTTAGGTTCAAAGAATATGAAAAATTCAGGTTACAACTTTTGTAGAGGAGAGAACCAGTGCTGGGATGATAAAGAGACCTTCTGGATAAATGAATAATTGCCCTCAAGTGAGGTAAAAAATAGTCTAGGATCAAGCAGAACAACTGAAATATGCGCTTGGGAAAAATACTACTCTATCCCATCATTCCTTTACATTCCGTGAATGTGATATATTCAACATGTAAAAAACTACACACACACACACACACACACACACACACACACACACACTTATTCGTATGTGTGCATGTGTGTGTATGTGTATGTATATATATATTTTTTCACCATCTTTTTATAGAAGCTAATTTATCTTCAAATATGCAAAGCCTTATTAGTGGAATAAAAGGGGTGGCAGAATGAGTAACATTTTAAAAGTATTATTCTATTCTATGTTACTTGGTTCCTAGTATTCTCTTGTATATCCTAACACTTTTCTGATTTAATAAGTAATCTTTTGTTGCCTTGAGAAGTTGTAAAATAAAGAGAAAAAGGAGCTTATATGGAAAAATGCATTTGATAGTCTAGTATTAAAGCTTAAGAATTATGACACAAGAGATCACACTATTAAACACTACTCAACGTTGTCCCCTATCAGAATATGTAAGGTAACCAAATGCTATAGATTAGAGGAATATGATGACTGCCATAAATCTATATATGTGACAAATGGGTATTCATTGTGGTTCAAAGGAAAATCACTCATGTAAGTGATCAGGAAAGATAGTATGAAAAGACAATAAGTCAAGAATTTTGAATTGGCCACCATGATCATTAAAGAAAGAGAATGATTTGGTAGGTCAAGAAATGAGAATACATATTAAAACTTAAAAGGTAGATTGTGGTCAAATTATAGAGAGTTTTGAATTCTGTATAAAGTTTCTGCCTTAGTCATTGAAACACTTTGAAAACTATAAGGTGATCAAATTGAATTTAGTACCACTGTAGATAGGATGACCATGCAACTTATCACTCAGTTGGATCACTTTTGAGACTAGAAATGTCTGTTACCAATAATTACAGTAGGCAAAACAGAGTGTCTCTCCAAATTAAAATGTATGCTCACCTAAATGATAGGTCATGGTGTATATTAGGGATACATATATGAGGCTGAAAGCAAATAAAGGGGATACTATCATAGTGTAGATATAAAATATGAGATCTAGGCTTACAATGATGAAAGTGAAAGTAAAACCAAAACAAATAATTCAAAAATTACAGATAAAGACAAATAGACAGTATTTGGTATTTCCTTGGGTATAGTTACAAGGTTGTATAAAATGATGCCTATTTCGGTGGGGTATTTCTAGGAGAATATATAACTATTAAAAATCAGTAAATCTGTTTTACTGGTTTTAGATTCAACATGTGTTAGAGAAAACAAAAGAAAATGATATTTATATAATGTCTTGAAATTTTAATATAAAGATACCTATGAGTTTTACAAAGTGAGCTGGAAGTCTCTACTAGACAGTGAGGGCAAAGGACTAAGTTGCATTCATTATTTTTGTCCCTGAATTTAGTTCTGTACCTGACACAGAGTAGGCATGTTTTTTGATATTATTTTAACATGTCTGTGTGTGTGTATGTATGTATGTGTGTGTATATGTATGTATGTGTATGTACACACACACACACACACACATATATATATATATATGATGTATTGAAAGCTCAACTTGATCCACAATGGAGGAAGAAAAAGAACATTACAATAGAGTCAGTACAGAGTGAGAATTCACTTTTACTATATACAGGAAAGTACTGAGCTTCCAGAGGGCTCTTGTGCCACCCTCATAGTCTCTTTCTCTTACCTTCTATTTCAGCCTGGCTGCATTGGTTCTGTGTAGTTTTCCACAAGCTTTGCACAGGTTAACCTGACAGCACCTTACCAGAATTGCATCCCTGCATACTTAACATTCTGCCTCAGAGCTTCTCTGAAGACACAGTATAGGCAGCCACCTGAGAACCTGACAGTAATTGCTTGATTCTCATAAATGCACTACTTGAGAGTGAGGGAGAATTAATGCTCCAAGGAGAAAAACTTTATCGATGGGAGATAGAAACCAACAGATACATGCTTTCTTCATTTGTTTCCTCGGTGAATAAATCTGAGGTACTTTTTAAATAGTTCCTCATAAAATGTTGGTGGCATTGAGTGCTGAGTCACCCCCTTAGCTATGGCCAACATGATAGCCATTCTTAAATTAGTTTGTTTTTTTCCCCCTCACTCCAATTTTCCTGGCATTCCAGAATAAACTACATGACTATAGGTATTGGTTTCAGGCTCTGCTTTTGGTGAGAAGGTTGACACTAAAAGTATCCCTAGAAAGCATACTCACAGGATAGGATTTGAGGATTATGTTATTTACTAGTCAACTGCCAATAAGGGCCTATTACTAATCATAAGTGCTGCTAGACAGTACCACCATATAAGAGCTTATAGAATCCTGATCTATTAGCATGATGCCCTCCCAACATTACATTGGAACATGTGTCTCAATTCTACAATATGTACGTGACTGTGGAACCCACTAGTCTTCCAATACATCTCATCACTCAGAAACATTTAAACTAATAGAACAATAAATTGACCCCCAAATTTCACCTAAAATATCAGCTCATGGATTACCACTGAAGGTTGAAATTCAGTCTTTCAAGATGTGGCATGGATGTTGAACTGACATATTGTTACATTCTAAAGAAACACTCAGCTGAGAAACATGAAATGGAAGTAAAATGGGCCCTATTCATTCTAACTTTTATTGGCTTGCACATGAAATCACCATGGTCCCCAAAGGGTAAGACTATTGAGAAAATGCTTATGAGATAACATTCTGAGTTATATCACCATACAAGAAAAGAGTTGACTGGTTGATATGACAAATGAGGGTCAAGATATCTAGAAATTGTTATAGAGAACAATAGGAGGAAAATGGTGAATTTCATTTAAGGACTCAGGGTAAGCTGCAGGAGTAGAGACTGTAATTAGTCATAATAATTGTTTTTTATTAAGCCATACAAATTGGATCTGGTTGAAGGGAACTATACGATGGATTAAGATTAATGCTGAATATATGTATATTTATATATCTGAGTGGGGCTTGGATTGATTGTATAAAATATCTCTCTATAGCACTTCAAATTCTCTTGGCTTCATCTAATATAATAAAAGAGCTGTGGCAACTAATTTTGAATGAGTAAATCCTGAGAGTTTCTTATGTCAAGCACGTACTCTGTATGTCTTACTTATTGCCCTAGCTCAAGGGTGTCCAACCTTTTGGCTTCCCTGGCCACATTGGAAAAAGAAGAGTTTTATGTGCTGTCCAAGACAGCACATAAAATACACTAACGCTAACAGTAGCTGATGAGCTAAAAAAAAAATGAATCGCAAAAAAATTTTATAATATTCTAAGAAAGTTCACAAATTTGTGGGCCATGAGTTGGACAAGCTTGCCCTAGTTCATCTCTAAATCCTTCATGTGAGGTCTTATAAGAACTTTATCATCTCTCACACATGCACAGCGTGAAAGTACTAAAATGTTAACATCCAATGGAGTAGTCTTTTATTCTTCGAAGGGAAAGCATGAGTGACAAATAATTATTTCTGTTTTTTATTCTTGGAGGGTATGGTTCTGAGATACTTTTCTAAGCTTCTTAATAGGTCCCAGAATTATTATTATATTTTTTATTCATTGTTAAATTTATTGGGGTGAGACTGGTTGGTATAAATTACATAGGTTCCAGGAATACAATTTTATATGACATCATCTATGTATTGATTGCATTCTGTGCTCACCACCCAGAGTCAGTTCTCTTTTTATCAACATATATTTGTTGTCCTTCCCTCTTTCACATCCCTCTTCCCACTTCCCCTCAAGTAACTAAGTTACTGACTGTGTTCATGAGTTTTTGTTTCTTTGTTACTTTCAATTTTATATTCCACGTATGAGTGAAGTCGTATGGTTCTTGACTTTTTCAGTCTGACTTATTTTGCTTAACATGATGATCTCAAGGTCCAGCCACATTGTTGCAAATAGCAGTATTATATCTTTTTCTTATTGCTGAGTAATATTCCATCATGTAAGTGTACCAAAACTTCTTTATCCAGTCATCTATCAAAGTCTACTTTATTTGTTTCCATGACTTGGCCACCATTAACAGTGCTGTGATAAATGTTGGGGTACATATACCTTTGAAGATTAATGTTACTAAGAGTCACACACATTGATGGCTACATCAATAATGCCCCAGTGTATTATCTCCCCCCCTTATCTATGTAACTCCTACAGTTCCTCATATTTTATTTTATGAACATGGTTTTTGTCTCAGATGTTGCAATATGAGTATCTAGTCCAAGAAAAAAAACCCCACAAAAAACATTAGTAAAGGAGGAGGCCTAAGATGGTGGAGTAGTTGTCTGTGCCTGCTTCATCCTGTGAACACATTAAAATTACAACTAAATTATAGAAAACCAACCTGGATAACCATCTGAAGTCTAGTTGAGCAGAAGTTATATAGCTAAGGATATAACTAAGAAGCCAAATCAAGACTGATAGAAGGGGCAGAGAGGTGATATGGTTAGCTCCAGCCCTCTGTATGGCAGTGAGAATCAGGAAGTATATCTTAGCCACAGAAGCCCCACTGGAGGAATGAGGGGCCCCGGTCCCACACCAGGCTTTCAATTCAGAGTATTGGTGCTGGGAATAGGAGCCCCATATCTGGTTGTGAAACACAGTGGGGATTTTGACCATCCCAGTGGAACATAAGGCTGTGGGAAACCTAGAGGTTCTCTTAAAGTGCCTGTGCACCAACTCAGTCACTCAAGGGCATTCACTTTGTGTTCTTGCAGAGAAATGGTGACTCAGGGAGTAGGCTGAGGTGTGTGGCTTTGAGGCAAAGGCTGGAAGACAGTTGCCACTTTTCCTGAGTTGGGTCATGCCCCAGCTGGCAGATGCCATCTTTCCTGAGTTGTGTACTCTCCCCACATGGCCGAATCTGAATTTGGGGGGTCTGGTGAGCTTTGCTCACTCCATCCTGCAGACTTACTGTGACCATGCCACACTCAACTCCACCAACATAAGAGACAGTTTCTCTGATGAGCAGCCAGCTGTGCCCACATTCCTGGAAAACAATAGGAATCTGCAGCAACTGGTCTCACTTTTGAGACTTTTGCTGAGTAGTTCCAGGTATAGTGCTAGCACCAAATAGTAATCTACATAAACACCCAGCACAGGTGACCAGGAAAATTGTGCCAGGGCCCCACAGGGCACCTACCACATAAGGCTATAAAAATACTGAAAGATGTAGCAGATCCAACTAATACATAGATTCAAATACAGAGAGAGAGCCAAAATGAGAAAATAAACAAATATGTCTCAAAAGAAAGAATAGCAGAAAACTAAAAAAAAAACCAAAAAAAAAAAACAACAAAAAAAACGGGGGGTCGGGGGGAAGAAAAAAGAACTAAATCAGATGGAGGCTAACCACCTATCAGAAACAGAGCTCAGAACAGTGGTTATAAAAAAACTCAACAAACTTGGTTAAATTTCAACAAATAGATAGAAAGCATGAAGAAGGACAGAAACCATGAAAAAGAACTAGGCGGAAATAAAGAATACAATAACTAAAATGAAAAATGGAACAGAAGGAATAACCAGACTAAATGAAATAGAGGCTTAAGTCAGTGATTTGGAAGAAAAGATAGCAGAAAATACCCAATCAGAGCAACAAAAAGGATCCAAAAAAATAAAATAAAATAAAATAAGGATAATTGAAGGTTCTTTTGGAACGAGATGAAGCTTAACAACATTTACATTATAGGGGTACCAGAAGAAGAGAGACAGCAAGTGACCGGGAACTTATTTGAAGAAATAATGACTGAAAATTTTCCTAACCTGGCAAAGAAAATAGATACACAAAACCAGGAAGCATAGAAAATTCCAAACAAGATAAGCCCAAACAGGCCCACACCAAGACAGATAATTAAAATGGCAAAAGATAAAGACAAAGAGAAAATCCTAAAAGCAGTAAAAGAAAGGCAACTAGTAACTTATAATGGAGTACCCATATGACTGTTGGCTGATATCTCAATAGAAAGTTTGTAAGCCAGAAGGAACTGGCAGAAAATATTCAACATGATGAAAACCAAGGATCTACAACCAAGATTACTGTATCCAGCAAGGCTATCACTCAAAATCGTAGGACAGATAGTTTCCCAGATCAGAAAAAGCTGAAGGAATTCATTACCACCAAGCCATTATTACAAGGAATGTAAGAGGGACTTCTTCGAAACAGGGGAAATGTAAAGCAAAATTATGAAAAATAAAATGACAATAGCTAGGTATCTACCAACAGTTATTTCAATTTAAGTGGATTAAAAGTACCAATCAAAAGACATGGAGGGTGTTGTACTGAGTGAAGTGTCAGACAGAGAAAGACACAGACAAGTTGATTTCGCTTATAGGTGGAATCTAAAGAAGAAAATAAACAAAGCAGGAACAAGTACATAGATACAGAAAACATTTCAGTAGTTGTCAGATGAGAGGTTGGTTGGGGGGAGTAGATGAAATAAGATGAAGGAACTAAGAAGTATAAATTGGTTGTTATAAACTAATAGTTATGGGGATGTAAGGTATAGCATAAAGAGTACAGTCAATAATATTGTAATAACTATGTATGGTGTTAGATGGGTACTAGATTTGGTGGGGTGATGGGAGGAATGATAGAGGGGTGGGTACATAAAAGGAAGAAATTAAGAAATCCAAATTAAGAGTTACAAAATAGTCACAGGATATAAAGTACAGCATAGGGCATATAGTCAATATATTGTGATAACTATGTATGGTGTCAAATGGGTACTGGATGTATCAGAATGATGATTTTGTAAGTTATATAAATGTCTCATCACCATGTTGTATACCTCATAAGGGGGGTGGGGGGTAGGGAGGATGAAGGGGGCATCAAATATATAATGATGGAAAGAGAACTGACTTTGGGTGGTGAACACATGATTCAATACATATCAATGTAATGTAGAATTGTACACCTGGAACCTATGTCACACCAATAAATTTAATAATTAATAATAAAAAATAAAACTAATTGTATGTCAAATGTAATTGAAAATTAAAAAATTATTAAAAATAGAAAATAGGGGAAGCTGGGATGGCTCAGTGGGTTAAGCGCTCACTTTGCAGCGCCAGGGACCGAGGATCGAATCCCGGCCCCGGCCTGTGCGGACCCATGTGCTGAACTGGGGTGTGCTTCCCGAATGTGCTGAGGCCCCAAGTTCAGTTAAAAAAAAAATTAAAAATAATATTGATATTACACACACAGATAAAAGTGACATTGTACATACAGAGTGAGAAAAAGAAAAAAAAACGCTAGTAAAGAAAAAAATGTGATTATAATTCCTTCTGGTATTAGAGGGGAAAAACAGCACAGCTAGTTCTAAACAAAATTTTAAAGTAGAAGATTTTGCCTTTCAAGTTTTCTCATTTTCCTCTTAAAAATCCTTCTGTGCTTAGTCTCATTACTGTGCCAGGCTCTCATGTTCTCTGTATTTAATTTTGTACTTAAAATAATTGATTTTCAATGACATGCTGAGTTAAAAGTGAAGAAAAAAAAATCAAGTAAACTGTCCCAATATGTAAATTAATAAAACAGCATATTACTTTATAAAAATATTATTTGCCTTTTAGTAACAAATATTTGCTTACCTTAAAACATGAATTTCATGCTAGATTGTGAAGGGACTCTGGTTGGAAGGAATATAGTTTTGGGGAAAAGATGTCTCAGTGGTTTTTAATATACTTTTACTGTTAAGAAAATGAGAACAAACAGGATAAATTGCTCTATCTTGAATATTTCTAGTCATGTCTATAACAAATTTTGAGATAATGTAGTTTTCAAACATAAATTTTGGTCAAATTTTCCAAGTTGATATGGGGATAGAATTTGAGTTGTTTAATTTTAAGTTATCAAGCTATTGTTCCTAATTTGCATTTCATGTAAGGAGTGTACAATTTGAAATGTACTTTTTGTAGCACTGAAAGATTTATATTATTATTAAAAGTCTTTTGGCTAAAATAAATGGAACATGTTGCATTGATCATATATGGCTCTTTCAGGCTGATTTTTGTCAAAGCTACTTTATCAAACTTTTTAGCAGCATTGCTATTGAGAAGTAAATGACTTACCCAGTAACCTTATATTGTGCAGAAAATAATATAGAAGTCAATTTAAAAGTTGGCATAATTTTTATGATATTTCGCAATGTGTCCGCTAATATTAATTATAATTTAACATTAATTTTAGCAATTTAATTTCATTTTCCCTAAAAACTACAACATTAAAATTGTCATTGAAACAGCCAAATTACAGTTTTTTCATAATTTTATATTGGTAATTTTTGCTCTGATTTAGTAAAATTTTAAAGTACATTCAATTATTCTGTTTGAATGGTTTGTGTTTAACTGTTTTGCCTACAACAGTCTTTTGTTCTAATTCCAATTATTAAAAGTATAAGGACAGGCTGCACAGATATGTATGTACAAACATTTTTAATTTCTTCAATTTGCCTGCACTCTTTACATTGTTAATATTTTTATAATATGGAATAGTTTTTAATTAAGAAACTGAGTTAGAAGGGAAATATAAAGTGGCTATGGTTGTTCAGCATAATATAAGTAACTGATAGTCAACATTCTCTACCATTTACTTCATTTCCCATGGCCAAATTGTGCTAAAAGTTGTAGATGCAAGATTTTGTCTCTAAACATGTAGATATGATGTTAGTGAAACGGTTTGTAACAGAGAAGTGAGTAACTTTCATGAAACAGAAATAAAAAAGCATAAAGAGGAATAAATAAAGTATAGTTAGTTGGTTCATAACTGAGGTAATGGGATGTGCCATCTATCTTTTTCTTTCAGTGATCTAAATCTTATTTCCATTTATTAGGTCTATTTTTGAAGCTGTGGGAATGATAAACTAACATTAGTTTAGTACTTAGTATTTTTCAGGTGTCTTCAGATATTTGCATACATTATCTTATTAAGTTTTACAAAAAGCACAGCAAACACATGGTGATAATTATGAAGGCTGAGGATAAACTAGGTGATGTAATCTACCAGAGTACTCAGCTATTCAGTAACTTAATAGGGGCTAACATAACTTCAATATCTTTGGTCTTTCCATTAAGTCATTTGACTCCAAGTTTATGACCAGTGTCTTAAAAAATTCTTTTCCAAAGCTAACCATTGTTCCTTAACAAACGCAAACAAAGTTGAATACCTTGTTAGTAACTTACTAAAAAGTTATCTGTGTCCCTCTATGCATCTTTGTTCTTAGAAAGTTATGGAAAGAAAATTGGCAAGTTGACATTTTAGTAATGTAAAAAATCGCTAAATCAATGGGTAAAATAAAAAGAAGAGTTATGATTGAGAGAGTCTGATTCCCTGGTGAGGCTAAAGCTATTATAGCCTTTTCAAACTGCAAAAGCAAGCATGAGTTAAAATATTGTTATTCATTTATTATATGATCATGCTGAAGAAATGTGAACAGAATAGGGAATTTATTATTAATAGACATAATGCGTGAGATGGTTTGATATAACTTGGAACTAAATCAACCTAAGAAAACTGAATGTCAAGAAACAAAAAGGCAGGGAATCTTAAAATATTACTATTGGCAGTAAGCATTCAGAGCTTAAATGATAGTCCATTCTTTTTAACCACCTCATTTATTAGTTGCTTCATTCTTCTAATTTGTAGAAAAATTTTTGAGTCTTAGATTTCTCTGAAAACCTGATAGTTTTACATTCACAATTTATGCAAAATCTAGTTGTTTCTCATCTCTACTGTAACTACTCTAATCCCAAACTCTAGATGCTGATTTCTGCGGCCATCTTTAGCCTTTTTCTTGTTTCCACCCCTGTCCCTTTGAGTCTTGTCAAAACAAAAGAAGCCTTTTAAAATGTGTCAGATAATGTTACTTCAAACCAAAACCTTCAAATACCTTTTTACCTCATTCAGAGTAAAAGCTAAATATATTAAAACGTGCTACAAGGCCCTGTGTCTGATTACTCTTCACACATAGCTTTCTGTCGTATTTCCCATTACTCTCTTCTGTTCACTGCATTCCACCATCCTGTCCTCCTGTCTTCTGGGACATAACAGCCACACAGCCTCCTCAGAACTGTGGTGTTCGCTGTATACTGTTCACTCATGTGAGATAGGACTCGTCACCCGAAATCCTTTATGTCTTCTTATAAATGCTATATTCTCATTATTTAAAATTGCAGTGCCCACTGTCAACACTGCTTATTCTCCTTTCTTTATTTTGCTGTATTATCACCAGCTTGTATATAATATATATTTTATGAATATAATATGTATATATGTATATTCATATATTCATCACATTCATATATATATATTTATTTACTTACTTATCTTGTTTATTTTACGTATCCTTCCTTTGTAAAAATGAATGCAAGAATATTTGTTTCCATCAATGTTGTTTTTATTATCTGACATGTAGTAGGTGCTCAATAAATATTTGTTGCATGAAAGAATGAATAGCACAAAAAAAAGAGTTTCTAAGTATTTTGAGTGCAGAAACTTTTCCTCATGACTGTGTACTTAGAGATCGTAAAGGACTGATCTGAATTGTACAATAAAATTATATCCAATTTTTGTGAATGAAGCACTGATAAGCTACACAGTGATGAGTTATTTTATAGTTAAATCTATTATTATATTATCTTAATCTATATCATTGTTTTCCTCTTGTTAGTGTAATGGTGACCCATATTATCACTACTTGTCATTTCATAGTGTTAATGTGAATGTTGAAAGAGTGACAAACTGGCAAAATGATAACTGCAGAGAACCTTTCAGCTCTCAGCACAAATAAGGTGTTTATTATTTGGGGGCTATCACTGAAAGAATATCACCTGCATTTAATTTTGGAATTTCTAATTGTGTAACTTGGGAAAATCATGAAAACCCTTTGACTTGTTTTTTAAGCTGTGTAATGGTTCTATTTCTTGGGCTCTTAGGAAGGATTAAAGGAAAGGAAGGAAGGAGGGAAAGGAATAGAAAGGAAGAGAAAAGGAAAGAAAGAAATTTGTAAAACTATGACTATAACAACTAAGTTTTGGGCATCATTTTTGGGCTTTGGAAAATATGCCATGATCATATACTTTCCACATGGTTAATGTACAATGTGCTTTTCTGTTGTACTGTATAATACTTTCATAGCTGTAGTAACTCAATACTTTTAGCAACCCAACAATAATTTTTGTCATTAAAAGACTTTGTAGACGTGAATAAACCACCTTATATACAGCAATCTCCCTTTATCTGAAAATGCTTTCCACCTTTTCAGTTACCCACAGTCTACCAGTCTGAAAAGTGTTAATTGAAAAAATCCAGAAATCAACAATTCATAAGTTTTAGAATGTGCATCATTCGGAATAGCTTGATAAAATCTCATGATATACTTCTTTGTTCTGCCTGGGATATAAATCCCTTCATCAGCATATACTTGCTGTATCAGCTTGGTCATTTGGTAGCCATCTCAGTTATCAAATCAACTGTTAAGGTATCACAGTGCTTGTGTTTAGGTAGCCCTTATTTTACTCTGGCCCTAAAGTGCAAGAATAGAGATGCTAGAAAATCGGATATACCAAAAGAAGCCATAATGTGTGTATATACATAGGAAAAAACGCAGAATATACAGGTTTGATACTATTAGTGGTTTCAGGCATCTATCTACTAGGGATCTTGGAATGTATCTCCTCTGAATAATGTGGAACTATTATATTTATAAAGTATACTATAACCTGTTCTCACTGGCTTTCTTGCATACATTCAATTAATTTCTTTAAAATACTTCCTCTAGTCATTGTCTTTATTTTATCAGGCCTTGAAATATTCCCAACATTTTAACTGTTGACCTCAAGAATTTTAAAGCCAGTTTATTACTACAGATGAATCTGAATACTACTATAGAGAGAAGCATGTTTGCATGGAATTTTGATGTTCTTTACATAAACCTAAAGGAACTTAAATATTTTATAAGAAAATGTACCATGAAATTTGGTCACATTCTCTACTATTTATGAAAAAGTTTCTGTTTTGCTTTTCGATCAGGACAAACTGAATATTACGGTGCTTTCCAAGACTTGGTCTTATTTTAAAGAACATTTTGACTGAGGCTTTTTAATATAGTAGTTCCCAAAAAGCATTAGAGTGAATGCATAACAGTGTAATCAGTGTTAGTTCCTATCAGTGAACAAGTATTGCTTCATTTTTTATTTTTCCCACACATTTTCTTTTTATCCCATGAGTTTGTCCTTCTTTCAAATGCAAGACATTGCTTCCATCAAGCAATTCCTTGACTACCTCCTGAGTGCTGAGTGCAAGTTCTAAAACATTAAGGAACAATATCTTTCCTGTTTTCTTTGGAAGTCCTCTCCACATGGTTTTTCTACTCTTCTTTAATACTCAAGATCTGGTCAGGCATTGAAAACATTTGTATTAAATAGTCTTTCTTTACTCTAAATCCTGCCGTAACACTAGCCTACTTCAAGTCTCATGTAGATGTTTTATTCAAGTGCCATTTGCTAGCTATTTCATAACTACTTTGATTCCATGCATTAGTGACACCTGTGGTCACAGCCTAAACCTTGTACCATCTAGTACTATTACAAATCAGAAATATTAACTTTCAACTTCTCACTTGATAAAATCAGACTAATTTTCCATCCAGACTTCTCATTCCCATACATCATACAGTATACCCCCTCCATGAAATTCTATAAACTTTCATTGCATTGATTCTAATATTTTCTCAGGGTATAATAGGGGTTTTATTTTACTTCTCTAGACGGCTTTAGATCCTTGATTTATAACCTGAAGCATCTGCTCACCTTCACACTCAAATTTTTATCTCCATCCCTTCTACTATACCAGTTTGACAAAAAATAAAACAAACAAACAAAAAAAAACCCAAAGAAATAAGCACCTATTTTAATGTGGAATTATCCCAGGTATAATGCCTCCTACATGTGTACTCTTGTCAATGGAAATTCAGGGAACCTAAGGCCCTTTCCCTAAATATTTTCATCTTCTCTTTTTCTTATCTCAACTTGTGGTACACAGAACTACCTAGGTACCTATAGCTAGAATCTAGGGAGGCAAACTAAGTCCCTTTTGTACCAAAACTTCACATCATGTCACTCATGAAATTTTAATGATTTTTGTCTTTAAGTATTTCTCAAGTTTGTCTTGTCTTTATTTCCTCAGACTTCTGCCACTGGCTTATTTCAGCCCTTGACATATCTTATCAATTTATTGTAAAAGGCTTTGAAGTGGTTTTCTTGCCTCCAGTCCTGAAGCTTCATCTATAACACATTCATAACTATATCATTCCTCTGCTTAAAAACCATCTAGTGCCTCCTATACTGACTTTATGGCTAAGCTAAGAGAGTCTTTTCCATATCTCTACAATATTTTCATATGTATCATAAAACCCACTACATTATATTGTTATTTCATAGGATAGTTTATTCCCACTAACTAATTTTTTTAAAGATTTATTTTTATTGTTTTTGACACAGAGAGAGAGAGAGAGAGAGAGAGAGAGACAGAGAGAGACAGAGACAGAGAGAAGGGGGAGGGCCCAAAAAGCAGTCTCCATAGTTGCACATCATCGGTTTTTCTACATAGTTTCATTCTACAGGTGGGCTTGGGGCTGCACAGGGCAGGAACTGGGCCAGGGTCTCGACCCGGTGATAACTGAATTGGGGGCACTCTTCAGTTCAGGATATGGGTTCACACAGGCTGGGATTCGATCCTCGGTCCCCAGGGCTGCAAAGTGAGCACCTAACCCACTGAGCCATCCCAGCTTCCCCTATAATTTTTGTTTGAGAGCTATATAATGCATACCTGCTGCTAACAAAACTTCTGAGGAAAAAAATGCTTATAAGTATTTGATAAATAAAACAAATCATCAAGATGACTAATAGCAGAAATGAACCAACTTTTGCTATTTTTAATAATTAACTCTCTGCATTTACTTTCTCTGACAACCTGTCTAAGGCTTCCCTTTGAGTCTGATATCTGGGGACTCAAAGCTTTGAAACTGAGATCCTAGGACTCCAAATCATGTTTCATTGTAAGTATACCTTTGTTTGACACTTGGAACTGAGACATAGTGCTGTGTAGTCACAGTAAGATTATAGGGAGACGATCAAGGATCTGATTGTGTAATTGGGCAACTTTCCATT
>PVKE010012914.1:0-37480 GCA_004027555.1 Craseonycteris thonglongyai
GTTGAGAAGTCTAGGTGGAGGATCTACATTTCCCCACTTGACTGGCGGTCATAAAGAGGCGTTCTTCCCTCGCCATGCTTAGGCAGTGTGCAACTCAGCCAGGGACGGAGCCTGGATTTCCACTCCCGTCCTGTGGTGATGAGGTACCTCTCCCTGTACTCCTCACCCTCCACTATTTAGTGGAGGCCACACCGGGGCTTGAGCTTGCACCATCTGGTGGAAATGAGTGGCTGCCCACCTCTCTACCACGGCGGAGTCAGTGGAGGTTGAGTGGAGAAGTCTGAAATTTCATCTCTCCCAGTGGGAAAGAGGAAGAGAGTTAGTGCATTGCTTTCAGCACTGGTCCTCTTTCAGCATAGACTAGCTGCAACAAAAAGTCTAAATATTATCTAGAGTCTTAAAACATGACACTGTTAAATCGTGTCCAGAACACAATTAAAAACAAGCACATGAACAAACAAACCATTCATCACGTCAAGAACCAGGAGGATCTCAACTCGACTGAGAAAGGAAAATCAACAGATGCCAACATGAAGATGACACTGATTTTGGAATTATCTGATAAATATTTGAAATCAAACATCTTAAAAATGCTTGAATGGGTATTTATGGATGTGCCTGAAACAAATGGAAACAAGCTGCTCATGTGGTTTTTGAATACCAGTTCAGGGAGTTAAGGCTTCTTTGAAGAGATGAGGTAGCTGATCAACCAGCTCTTTGTTTCCTTTTAAATTTTTATTTATTTAAGATTTATTTTTATTGTTTTTGACACAGAAAGAGACAGAAAGTGAGAGAGAGAATGGGGGAGGGCCCAGAGCAGTCTCCACATTGTACGTCATTAGTTTTCTACATGGTTTCATTCCACAGGTTGGGGTGGGGGGCCATGCAGGGCAGGAACCGATAGGGGGCCTCCTGCCTGCGGCAAAAGCCCAACCAGGTGCCTCCCACATAGGAGGCTCCCCCTGGTGAGAACTGAACTGGGGACACACACCAGCTCAGCATATGGGTTCCCACAGGCCAGGGCTGGGGTTTGATCCTTGGATCCCAGGGCTGCAAGACAAACACTTAACCTGCGGAGCGATCCCCGCATCCCCAGGTCTTTGTTTCTTAAACTCTGAACATTTCTGTGGGGGCTTAAGCCTGCTTAATCTTAGATATCTCTTGAATGCTTCCAATCTATTTCTTGGCAGTAGCACACAAACCTAAGTAGACTGAATTATCTGGCATCATTTACTATGTGCATTTATTAATCAGTACTCAGTGAATACTTAAGGGGAACCCTCTTCAAGTATTTAGAATTCTCTCTCTGTATATCTCTGTTGTCTTGTACTGTGACTTGCATACTGTAGGTGCCTTGGTTTTTCAGGCTCACTTCAGTCTTCCCAACTCATAGATATTGCTGGGTTCTACCTGAGGATTTTCTCATTGTTCTGTGGTCTAAAACCTTTTCCCAGGTAGTAAACAGGGACAATTGGGATCATTGTTTTTTGTTGCCTAATGTTGAATGTCTTGAGAGCCGTTGTTTACTATTTTTTGTGTGCTTTTTAGTTGTTTCATAGAGGAGAGTGAATTCTATTTCTGTTGTATCAGAAGTCCACAAAATGATGACCTCTTCTGAAAGTTACCAGCATATGTGTCTTAGTTTGTTGTAGCTGCTGTAATGAAATACCATAGACTGAGTCACTTATGAATAACAGAAATTTATTTCTCACAATTCTGAAGGCTGCAAAGTGCAACGTCTAGATGCCGGCAGATTTAGTGTCTTCTCTGGGTCCTCTTTCTGGTTTACAGATGGCACCACCCAGCTGTAACTTCACATGGCAGAAGGGGTGTGGGAATCTCTTTGAGGTCTCTTTTATAAGGCCGCTAATCCCATATTTGAGGGTTCCACCCTCATAACCTAGTCACCTCGCAAAGGTCCCACCTCCAAGTATCATTACATGGGGAAGGGGAGTACATTGGGATTTCAACATATGAACTTGCGAGGGCAGGGCGAGGAGGGCCGCAAACATTCAGATCATTGCAATATGCAATTAAAGTGAATTTTTCATCTACTTCAAAACCCTTCTCATTGAAGGAGACTGATTCATTACTAATATGCATATTGTTCAGAGGTAAGACGTAGGGGCCCTTTTATTATAACCTAAAATAAAGTGAAGCAAAATGAAACAATATGAACAAAAGGAATTATATGTAATGTTGTTCAGTCAGGTGACTTCAAACCCTACACTCTCTGGGTCTGATTCTTAGTTCCATCCCCTCACACAAACTGGGACAGGATCGTCTACCTATCTGGTGGGTGTGCTTTTTGAGTATTTGAGCTATCCAAGCACATACCAACCGATGATCTTAAGGTGGGTGAGAAATGGAGAAATAATAAAGGGGTTTCTTTCTAATATAGCATTTCCTAGAATGTGCTCCATGAAATTCCAGTGCCTTACAAGAGGTTAATATGTATTCATGAAAAATATTAACCACAAAATACAATTTCATGGTCAAATAAGATGGGAAAATGTATAAATAATGTACTCATTATGGATTCATAACGCATTTGAACTCTGAGAATTTCTGCAATTATCTTTGATTATGTCAGATAACCAAGGACTTTAATAATTTCTGCTTTTGCCTGAAATATAGTTTTTGTTTCATTTGCAAACAAGATACTTGCTTAGTCTAATCAGAACCAAATCCACATATGCACTAAAGTTATAGAAATCAAATTTGTATTACTACATATCCACAGTCATTGAACTGATATTGCTTTGGTTCAAATCCTCAATGAGAAAGTTGTAACCTGAAATAAGAAGAAAATATTTACAAACTTACTGAATTTTCAAAATATATTAAAGATTCAAAATTTTAAATTTTCCAGGGATCATGCATATATTACCCAAACCTAAACAATAAGTAGAGGTTCGCAAAGTGAAAGAAGGTGGATATGTGCCTATGTAGAAAGACATACAGGCAAATCCTGGAGGTGAGAAGGAACATGGCTATTCATACACTGAAGCACATCTGGTGTGGCTGAAGCAAAAATAAAATGGCAGTGGCAAAAGCTAAAGAAAGAACCAAGCTAGGTCAGGCCCGTCTTGCAGGCCAGATTAAGGATTTTGGTCTATCTGTTAAGAGCAAAGGGTGGAAAAAGTGACAACAGATTTGCCTTTAAAGATGGTCACTCTATAATCATACTACGGTTACATGAGAGAATGTCTGTGTCTTACAAAACACGCACTGAAGAGTTTAGAGGTAATGGGACATGGCATGCAATTTACTTTTAAATGATTTTTTAAATTGTACATATGTGTGTGTGTGTGAGAGGAGGGAGAGAGAATGAACAAAAGTGGCAAAATGCAAACAATTAGTATCTACTAAAGGGTATATGCATGTTTTTTGTACTATTCTTTCTTGCAACTTTGAGTTTGATAGTATATCAAAATAAAATTACAAAAAATCACACTACTTGTGTGTAGTATGAAGAATAGATCTCCAGGGTCTAAGGCATGCCTATGGAGAGGTGATTGAGGAGATGGTTTCAGTAAGTAATGGGCTACAGTGCTGGAGAGATCCATGGGATGACTAGTGCAGGATCTGAAGGAGGGTCTGAGAAGCCAAACAAATTAGTGTGACTTCCAGGCCCGGGGCACTGAGGACGGAGTAGTAGCATTCTTTCCTCTTTGGAATAGGATAGTGTGAGTACCTTTTCTTTATGTGAAAAGAAGTGATGCTGTAGTACTTTTTTATAACTAGCCTTGGTTTTATAGTTACTCTCTCAGCACTCCTCCCTCCCCCTTTACATAAACCATCTCAGTTGCTGCAGAAAATGTCCATTTTCTCCAGGGTGTTTCTGAGAACTTCGACCACGCATTGAGAGCTAGTTCCTTGCAATAATCCTCAATGGCCTTTATATTTCTGGGTGATCTGGAACATATTGTGAGGAATAATAACCATCTGGGATGAGTACCAGACCAGAGTCTTATTCAGTGGTGACACAAGTCTCCAGTCTGTGCACTTTTAGCTGTGGGTCAGAGCTGCTTCCCCATGATGCTATTTTGAGTGGGGACACAAAACATTACGGCTGATGACTCCTACATAATCCTCCTATCCATTAGATTGAGGAAAATCAGAGGGCAGAGATCAGACCCCGTTCCTGCCTTTTGTTCTCTCGTGAGTTTTCTAATATTCTGCCTTAGGAGGTCCTCAATAAACATTTGTTAAACTGAATAATGATGATTATTATGCACTATAGGATACTAAGTTCTTTGTGAATTTCATCATGACAGATTTATAGAGCTAGAAGGAACTCTAGAGATGTAAAATTCCTCATGATTAGGAAAATGACAAAATTGAGACCCAAAGTGGTTAAGTTTCTAGACTCAGGTCACAGAGATAGTAGGTGCCCAAAGTTGGCACCAGTAGACTAGGCTCCATGCTCTTGACTTGGTGTTCCTCACAAAGACTGAATAGTTTAGTCCACTGAGACATTGCATGTCATCAACTACCAATTTCCATAGAAGTAGACTGTGATGAAGTATACCCACCACACATCTTTCAAATGCATTGCTGTTAGCCAAAATAATTTCCAATATTTGCATACTTTTTGCAGACTCATTTCATAACTTTGCAAAGTTGACTAAAGTTGTTTAGGAGACTTGAAAAATATTATTGAATAATTTTAAGAACTCAATGAAGGAATCTGTCTTGGAAATTTTGCAGTTTATCCACCATGATTATTATCATGATGCTATTATAATTCAGAGTTTGGAGCATTATTCTTTAAAGTCTTTTTGTAGAGAACCTTGGAACAATTATAAGTGTAAAATGCTTAACAGTGTGAATCACACAGAGAGATCTGGGAGGTATCCTGAAATACCCAGACAATATTTTTAGGACCTCAATTGCTGTAAAACCTGTGATTGTGGAATAAAATGAGAAAGTCTCTTTGTATGGTGTATGAGTGAAATAGAGAAGGCAGTAAAATGGAAGCAACCATGGGAGCAAGTCACCATCCTCTGAGTAACAAAAGGAGAGGAGAAAGCTAAAAAGTTAAGAACTATCAATGTATCAGCAGACTGAGTGAAAGATTCAAATAAAAAAGTTCATGGTCATTTTCTCCTTTTCTCTCAAACTAAAAATGTGATAGAAGCAGCTAGAGAAGTGGAAACATTGGAACATAAATTACTGAATGATTTCATTATACTTTATCTAAAGGTAAACATAAATCAACCCCTTGCAGATGACCCTGGATGGTGTTCCTAGTAGTGAAAGGTCAGGCTGGGAACTGTGGTATTACAGAAGCTCTGTGAGTCTGGATAAGTCTTTCATGCAGCATGCTTCTAAAATACCAGTGTGCTCACATATTGTAGATGAGACACTCGGTTTTTTCAGCAAGCCTTATTTCTGAAATGTTGGTCTTTGGGATCTTGATAAAACTTTGTCAATGGCCAAGTGAAACAGCAAAATGGAGCTGGATTTTGACAAGGGTGGTGTGGTAGGATGTGATGGTATTAGCCAGGGAAGTAGATGAATATGAGTTCTGCTCATAAGGCTTCTTATAACAGTATGTCTTAGATAAATCATGTGACCTGCCTGTCTTGCACACTTTCTGTCTGTGGCTAGGGTAGAACAGATGACCTCAGAGGTGTCGTCTGGTTTTAACATTCTACAATGCCTGCTGTGCTTTTCTGCGAATTGTCAGAATAGATGACCCACAAATACAAACCAGGCTCCTGCTTTTTCAAAACTTTATTTGCTTGTTTGGCAATTCCGTTGGCCTTGAAATTCCCTTTAATTTCACAGAGCCATCCCCATTCATAAGTTACTATTCTGTGGACGCTTTGTTTAAACAGACAGGAAAAGGTATGATCATGTAAGCAAATCCTTTCTAAGAGGATTAGATAATTAGTGTGTTACCTTCCCAAAAGGGAAAAAAGTGCCTTGTACAGTTAAGATATATTTCAGGCAATAGTGTCGGAGTGTGTGTGTGCGCATGTGCATGTGTGTGTTTCGTAAAGTAGAACAAACGTAACCAAGTCTGGGCAACCAAGGGTGAAGGTTAACCAGCACACACTTGCAAGACTCTAGTTGCAGAGACCCACTCAAATGAGGTCAGGTACCTCATGTGATGCAGGTTTAAGAATTCCTAACCACTTCTGGTTTGGCCTTGCCCAATTTGAATTGATGTTTGCTCAGATAACAATTTTTTAATATGCCTCAGTTTACCTTTTAACAGTTCTGAGATCAGAAGGGAACTAAAGGAGAATCCGGATGGCCTCCAGGAGCCATGAGAACCAGGCTTAGGTACCTGTTGAGCCCCTTGAGCTCACTGCTTTCTCACGGCCTCTGGAGATCATGGGTAAGTCCCTTTTGAGTGCTGGATCCTAGCTCCACGATTTTTGCATTATGAGCTTTCATACTATTTGAGCATTTCTTTTTCTTGATTCAGAAACTGGCTGGAGTTGCGCTGGTTCTGACTTAGAAACCAGACTGGGTCAAGGGATAGACTGGTTCCAATTTAGAAACCGGACCTGGTCCTGGCTCAGACTGGGTCCAGTGTTAGGCCTCAGGTGAATAACATTTTGTTTTAAGGCTGAACAAGTATGTGAACCTTACCCAAAATAATCTTGACTTATAGTGACCACCATGGAGAACTTTTAACCATCATAGAAAAGCTTGGTATTCATTTATGAGGTGACAGAGAGAGAAAGGAGTCTCAGCTAGGCACTCACTGTAAAGAGCACAGGAAAGATTCTTTTTTTTTTCTCCTCTGCAGTTTCTGGTGGCTAGGATGAGTCCTGCTGAGATATCCCACTCTCTCTGGAGCCTTCAGATGATATCCTGGGGAAACTGGTAGAAGCTGGCAAATGGTGAGAATTCTTTGCACAGATCTGAATTGTTGTTGATGTTCATCTTGTTTCTGTTTATCCAAGCACTGCGAGACTATCTGATGTGTTGCGGATGGCGGTTAACATGCACTTAGGACCTTTGAGAGAACATAGTGCCCCAGAGAGACTACAATGATGACTGTTCAGAGGATAATACCAAAAGCCTTCACTGTACTCCTTAGCCAGGGCCCCAATAAACTAAATCGATTTGTATCAAATACACCAAAGAATGTACCTGAATGAGGATCCAGCTGTCTTCACTAAGTGACTTGTTTGTTCATTTCTTATATTTGCTATAATACCAAAGGTGTTGGCCCAGATTACTATGGCTACTATTTGTTCAGCTAGTAAATAATTTAAAGCAATTCTGTAACCTAAAATCACCTTAGCAAGAAAATCTAGGGGTTTTTGTGGTGAAACTATGGCCTTTGCGGTGGATTCAGTGATTGTTGCCTAAGTTAAGGTGCATTGTCTTTCCATTCATTAACAAAGAGAAAAAGCAAGTAGCCAAAAAGCAAAAGGAATAAAGGTTTCAAATCAGAGATGAAGATGTTGAGCTATGATCTTGAGAGAGCTATCTGCCAAAGACGGCATCTGTTTCTGGAGAGAAAACTTAGTCAGTTTTAATTTTACATCTCTAGCTAGTGTGTACTCCAAGAGTCTGGAGGTGGACCAAGTTTCAAGTCCCTGAAGTTTGGCTGCTGTCTGGGTAGTGAGGAGGACCTAGTATGGTCCCTTCCAAGGAGATTCGAGGGTAGTCTTTGTTCTTAGTGATTCCAAATCAGAAGGGTGGGAGAAAATTAGAAATGTTAGTCTAGAGTTGTAGCCAGATATTTGAGGAAACCAAAGTTGCCTCAACATCTTGACCACTGTAAACAGTGCTACAATATGGAACATATGAATTCACATTTCCTCTTGAAGTGGTGCTTTGGGTTTCTATGGATAAATACTTTTAAGTGGGATTACTGGATCCTTCCTTGTCTCTTATAGTCTTTGTTTTAAAGTCTATTTTGTCTGGTATAAGTATTATTACTACCCCTGGTTTTGTTTTGTTTGTTTCCATTTTCATGGAATAAGTTTTTCCATTCCTTTACTTTGTCTCTGTGTGTCTTTCAATCTGAAGTCAGTCTCCTGTGGGCAGCATATGCAAGGGTTTTGTTTTATCTATTCAGCCCTTCTCCATCTTTTGATTGAAGCATTTAATCCATTTACATTAAAAGTAATTGTTGGGGAAGCCAGGATGGCTCAGGGGTTGAGCACTTGTCTTGTAGCTCAGGGGTTGAACACTCACCTTGCAACCCTGGGGTGAGGATGGAATCCTGCCCTGGCCCATGCTGACCCATTTGCTGAACTCAGTGTGACCCCAGTATGGTTCTCACCAGGGAGAGCTCCATGTGGGAGGCCCCGGCTTGTTTCCTGCCCTGCACAGTTCCACCCCCACCTGTGGAATGAAACTATGTAGAAAACCAATGAAGTGCAACTGTGGAGACTGCTCTGGGCCCTCCCCCTTCTCTTAGTCTGTCTGTCTCTTGTCTCTCTCTCTCTGTTGAAAACAATAAATCTTAAAAAAAAAGTAATTGTTGACAGATATGTAGTTATTGCCACTTTATTATTCATTTTATATATATATATATATATATATATATATATATATATATATTCTTAAAGAAGTCCCTCTAAGATTCCTTATAATACTGGTTTGGTGATGATGAACTCCTTTAGCTTTTTCTTGTCTGGGAAGCTCTTTATCTGTACCTCAAATTTAAATGATAGCTTTGCTGGGTAGAATATTCTTGGTTGTAGATCCTTGCTTTTCATCACTTTGACTATTTCATGCCAATTTCTTCTTTCCTGCAGTTCTGTTTAGAAATCAGCTCACTGTTTTATGGGCACTACCTTGTAAATAACTAATTGTCTTTCTCTTGCTGCTTTTAGGATCCCCTCTTTCTCTTAAAACTTTGGCATTTTAATTATAATGTGTCTTGGTGTGTGCCTGTATGGATTCATCTTGTTTGGGATTCTCTATGCTTCCTGGGCTTGAATGTCTATTTCTTTCACCAGGTTAGGAAAGTTTTCAGTTTTCATTTTCTCAAACAAATTCTCAATCCCTTGCTTTATCTCTTCTCCTTCTGGTACTCCTATGATGTGAATGTTGTTACAACCTGACTTCATCCCAGAGGTTTCTTAAACTATCCTTATTTTTTAAATTTATTTTTTCTTTTTGCTATTCCAATTGAATATTTTCTGCTACCTTGTCTTTCAAATTGCTGATTTGATCCTCTGCTTCATCTAGTCTCTTTTCTAATGCATTCTTCATTTCAGTTATTGCATTCTCCACTTTTAACTTGTTCTTTTTTAGGATTCTCTGTTCTTTTATATGATTGCTATCTCTTTGTTGAAGTGCTCACTAAGTTTCTTGAGCATCCTTTTAACCACTGTTTGAACTCTGTATTTAATAGGTTGCTTGCTTTTTAGTTTTACTTCTTTTTCTGAAGTTTTCTCCTTTTTTTTTCCATTGGGAATGTATTATTTGGTCCCCATTTTGGCTGCCTCTCTGTGTTTGTTCTATGTATTAGGTTGATCAGCTACATCTTCCAGTCTTGCCCAGGTGGCTTTATATAGTAGGTCTCCTGGGGGCCCAGTAGCACAGTCTTCTTATTTACCTGTACTGGGTGTTCCAGGAGTGTTCCTTTTGTGGGTTGTGTGTGCCCTCCTATTATAGTTGAATCTTGATTCTACTGGTATGTCAGTGGGTGGGATTGACCCTCAGGCTACTGGCTATGGGTTTGGCCATGCCCAAAGATTATGGACTACTATGTGAAGGGCCTACCCCATTGAGCTGAATTTGCCCGGTGAATTCTGGTGCCTGTTGAGACTTCCCTTTTGGTGTGCTGCTTGTTGGACTAATTGGGTAGTACTTTGCAGTGGTCTGTAGCCAAGCTTCAGGTATATTATTTCTGGGGGCTTTTGAGAGGGGGCCCACTCTAGCTAGACCCAGGTAACCTACTTACTGCTTGTGGCCAGCCAGGGACTTACCTGGTAGTAACTTCAAAGTGATCTATGTTTGGTTCCTGCCTGTGCTAAACGTGAAGATGTGTGTGAGAGGCCATGCTGCAAACTGAGGATGGCTGCCACAAGTAGCTGAGGTAGCTTTGATAAACCTAGGACACCCCAAGGGTGACTGCCACCTGCTGGCTTCTGTAAGCTTCAGTTGCTGCTAGAGCCTCAGATGATATACAGGTTGGGTGAGGTAGGGTCTCAGAGAGTCACAAGAGTGGGATGAGTTTTGTTCTCCAGGTTAATGTAGATTCTAGTTTGATGCCAGTGGTGAGTCTGGAGCTACTCAGCATAAGTCTCAGAACACACCAAGGCCAGCTGCTGCCCATGTTGGGCCTGTGGACCCCAAGAAAGAGTATAATGCAGGCAGGGCAGGCTGCTTGCTGAGAAGTAACTACAGCAGTAGGCAAGTTGAGTAAGACAGGGTCTCAGTGAGTCCCCAGAGTAGAGAGAGCAGAGTTTACCAGATCAATTCATATTTGGCCATGGGCATGGTGGGGAGGACACAACACAAGAATGATGGCACCCACCTACTGGTTGCCATCCTCTAGTCCTTGCCCTGAAGTCACACAACTTAGTCTCTCTCCATATGTCTCCAATGCCCCTTGAGTCACTGTCCCTTGGCTGACTGAGCAAGTGAGCCTGTGCATGGGCCCTTTAGAAGGACCCCTGGGCTTCATACAGACTCTCACTTCACCTGGACAGTCAAAATCCTCACTGTTTTTTAAAGCTAGATATTGTGGGAGCTCTTCTTCCCTACACTGGTACTCTGGGCTTGGGAGCCTTGTGTGGCTCTGGGGTCCCTTGCTCCTATGTGGGGGAGCCTCCATGGCCAAGATACTCCTCCTGATTCTCAACTGCCACACAAAAGTTTGAGGCCAGCCTGCTCCACATTTCCATCCCTTGTGCCAGTCTTGATGTGGCTGCTTCTTTATATCCTTATTTATAAAACTTCTGTTCAGCTGGACCTCAGATGGTTCTACAGGTTGATTGTTCTATAATTCAGTTGTAATTCTAATGTGTTCATGGAAAAGAAACAAGCACAGTGTTTATTTACTCCACCATCTTGAATCCTATATCTAATCTATACTTTTGATATCCTTTCTTAGCCTTAGAATATCAAAGATAGAGAAATAGATTGTGCTGCAACCTGTCTTCTCATGTGTACCAAGCATTCTTTTTGACACATATGCAGAGACTCAGAAAAGTCATCATGAATTGTCCACTATTGACTCTATTTGAAAAAAAAAGAGAAAATTCAGATTTTATTTAATGAAGACCTTGGGAGAGTAGCAGTTCACTATTTTAATAATGCTAGTTGATTTATAATGTTGGTTTTCTTTACAGTATTTTCTGTTTCCTTTACAAAAAAATAACTTGAGGTTACAGAATGAAAATTTGAAGCTATGTAGTAGGAGTTTCCTGAATTTATCAAAAGCCTCTGGCTTTTATGTTTTCCTGACTCCCAATTTAACCAGGACAAGAATTGGTTCATCCCAACCAAGTTCCCATAGCAATCAGAAACATTCGGTGATGTTGGTGCTAATAAAAAGACCCCTGTTTCTGCGAAGAACAGAAGCTTTTCAAACCAGTCCAGCTTCTCCAGAGCAGATCAATCACTAACAGTGGTGAGATAGTCCTGAGAACGGATCTGGCTAAATGAGCCCGGACTCTCCTCTCTGACTACTGTCATCACAGATAGTTCTTTTTCTTCTGCAACTCTTCTCCTTTACTTTATAAAAATCTTGAGGTTCTTAAACCACGACAACAAATGCAGCCCAAACACAGTTTTAAGGTATGGGGAAGTTTTTATTTGTAAGATTTCCATATCAAGACTTGGATTTGGAATAGCATGACATCTAGCTTTTATTAATATCTTGTGGCTCTTATTTGAATTTCCCTGGCCTCCTCTCTCTTTCAGGTTCTTACATAGACTACGTGAGACACACATAGGTGCTTGTTGGTGCCAGTGAACATGAAGCAGTGTAAAACAGACGAGTAATTGCAGAACTTCCAGAAAGCAGTGTTTACAGCAAATCTAAAGTTGACTTGTCAAATATTAACCAAATTAAGAGCTTAGGTGGAATGTATCAAAATATGAGTAGTCTGGTTTTACAAAGAATCTAGAGATTAGGTAATTCAACAATTAGGAAATACATGGGAAGGAGAATGGTTAAGAATATTCCTAAATTTTGCATTAACAAAGAAGTGAAGGAGAAGAAAGTGGTGTATAGAATGCAGAGTGAGCTGTAGTAAGGAGTCTCAGATTCCAGCCATGGCTGTGCTGGTATTCAGCTTATTTGACTAAATTAGGAAGCTAAGTAAATTTCTTAAAGTAAGTATTTTTGGCAATAAAATTAAGGATTTGTGCTTGGTGATCACTGAAGTCTCTTTTATTCAACCATGTTGTGACATTCTTGACAGGAAAACCAAATCTGTTTGTCCCTTCAGCTTGATTGCAACTTCAGAGATCATAAGTAAAACCTAATTAACTGGTGTTGAGAAGGTTATTCATAGCAGAGTCTAATCATCCTGGACATCTTGTTCTGTTCTTGTAATCTCCTTTCCAATTTTTTTTTCCTGAGAAATTTGATATTCATACCTGACTCACTTCTTAAACTGGATATCCTGAGAAGTGATAGACATTTTTAAAACTAGAATCACCTTTAAACATTTTGCAAAAATGTTTTTAATTCTAGAAAGTGAAAAACCATTGTGATTTACACTTTCCTTGGTATAATACTTTAAATGCATTGGGGATTGCTTATTGGAGCTCAGAAGAAAAGGTAGTCAAGAGCTATATTTATATGCTTATCTTGCCTCTAAGTGAACTCCCCTCCCCCCACTTTTTGCCTGAGCCTGTGGTTGCCATGGAAACTGGCATAGCCTCCAACTGAGATTCCTATGAGACATAATTGCATTCTGAATTTCATAAACTCTCTATTCACCTTTGCCTGACAGATACGTGTATGATGCAAAATGAGTTATATTAATAGATAAAAGTGATGTATACATTCAGGTTTCATGTGCCCAATGTTCTCTTTCAGTCAATTTAAGTTATAATAATTGTGAGAATGTTACTGTTAATGTGTTGCTTCTTTCTAAAATATTCCAAATTTAATATATGCATATCTAAGAGATAAGGATATTTCTAAGGGGAAGTTGAAATAAAAGCTGAATACTATGTATATTTGAATATATTTAGATATGCTGTATCTATATCTATAGATATCTCTCTGTGTAAAATATATATTTATCTGGGTTGGGTACTGTACTTAGTATTTAACATGTGTAACCTCATTTAATCCTCATAACAATTTTATGTAGGAAGTACAGTGGTGTCCAACATTTTACAATTGAGGTAACTGAGATGTAAGGAGTTAAAGCTTCCACAGCTAATAAGTGGCAGAGCTAGGATTAGAATCCAAACCTGTTTGACCCCAGAGCTCTTAAGTCTTTCATATGTATTCATTTGTATTACTCTAGAACTCAGATGGGGACCATGTGTAGGGTTCCAGAAAAAGTCTCCTATTCTAGTTGAGTCATTCATAGGGATAGGGGAAACAACTAAGGCACTGTTGCTGCTCTCAAGGAGAGTTTAAAGGAGAAACTGAGTGCATGTATGAGTTGAGAAAACAATCATGAAAATATAATTACAAGTTGCTAAGACTTACCAGACAGATGTCACTAGCATAAAGCCTCCACCTCACTGCAAGGTCACATTCAAAGACACAATAGCTTGAATGTAGAATGACTGAAAAAATATTTAAACTGAAAAACAATTTAAGGTCTATGGAAGGTCTATTTTTTTTTTTTTAAGATTTATTTTATTGTTTTTGACAGAGCCAGAATGAGACACAGAGAAGGGGGAGGGCCCAGAGCAGTCTCCATAGTTGTATGTCATCAGTTTCAACATGGTTTCATTCCACACAGGTGGGTGGGGGCTGTGCAGGAGGGAGCTGGGCTGGGGGCCTCCTGCATGGGAGGCATGCTCCCTCAAGCCAGGCAGGGGCTGTACCAGGGGGCAAGAATTGAACCAGGGGCCTCCCACATGGGAAGCATACCTCAGTTCAGCATATGGGTCTGCACTGGCAGGTACTGGGATTTGATCTTTGGTCCCAGGGGCTACAAAGCTAGTGTTAACCCTCTGAGTCATCCTGGCTTCCCCAAGCTTTGTTCTTTAACAGTGCCAAAGTCAATCCCAGTTATACAATGTAACAAAACATCTGCTTCCTCCCTGCCCCATAGAACTCGCACCTGCAGTAGCTATAATGGCACAGAGGCATCACTTTTTGCGTTATCCCAGCACCGTGTGTTGAAAGCTCTCTCTTTTACCACCAGCTCCCTCAAACTCTCTCATGAATTTATCCCATGCAGTCTTCTTATTGCTCTCCAGTCCCTCAGGTTAATTTCTTTATCATGTAAATTGGCTTAGCCTCTCAGATTGCTTTTTACTTACTTTGTTTTTCCATTACCCAAGTTTTGTATGAAAAAGACTTGATTAGAAAGTACCTAGAAGCTGGGTTTTCTTAAAGGAGAGAGGGGAGAGGGAGAAGACAGCAGACATAACTCAGTATCTTTTCTAGCTCGTCACTGTGAAGGAATAAACTGAGTGCAGCTGCAGGCAGAGAAGGGCAGGCAGGAAGGCATTCCCAGCACTGGGGAGTGACAGAAGGGATTCACAGAAGCTGATGTTGAAGGATGAGGGGGCATGTTTTTCAGGTGGAAACTGGCATTCTACATTGAGGGAGCAACATATTAGGCATTCACGGGCATGGTGTATTTGAAGCATTAGATAGATGGTTCTTCTGGAGATAAATCTGAAATATTCAGAAGCAAGAGGAAAATATGAACTGGGTATTTTGGAAAAGCAAAAATAGTGGAGTTCAGATGATCAGAGGGTATTGAGTCTAACCTTTTTCATTTTACTGTCAATGAGACAAAGGCCCCACATATGCATTTTATTTTATTTTTTTATTGCTATATTTATTGGGGTGACATTGGTTAGTAAAAATTACATAGGTTCCAGGTATTCAATTCTACAGTGCACCATCTGTGTGTTGCGTTATATGTTCACCACCTAACGTCAGTTCTCCTTGCATTAAATGAATTTTCTCTTTCTGTTGGACTTGCTTTCAGCTTTTCCTTCTGCCTAGTTCAAAGGGCCCCTGGTCATGGGATCTGCTAGAACCCTTTTGATGATCTAACATCAGATAAGAAGGTCTTTCTAACAGGTTTTATGTAGATAAGTTCATTATATTCAATCACCCAGCTTAATAGAAATGTTGTTAAACCAGATATATCTGGTTTATTGACCTGTCTTAATTTTCTCTTGTCACATCCCTCACTGACTCATGTGAAGTCTCCCTTCCCTTCTGCATAGCAGATCCCTTAATCCCTTAAGAAAAAGTCATTAACTTCCTGGTCACTGGTTATTAGAAGACTGATATGTTTGCAATTCCAATCACATAGCTTATTTTAAATGTTCTCTTATCATAGAAATTGTAGTGTGTGTGTGTGTGTGTGTGTGTGTGTGTGTGTACACGGGGGCGGCAGTATGACTTGGTCTTTTATTTTGCACCCTCCACATTCACACTGGAGGACAGAAGGAGCTCATCCAGGCTCTCCTTCTGCTGGGCTTTACCCCCTTCACTGTGCTGGAACAGGGAGGAGGGAGAAAAAGCCCAGGAGGCGCTCATTAAACTGACTGCTTGTGTTTCCTCTGTACTTGCTGATGCTTTTCTAGCCCATGCTGACTGCCTGGGCCTGATGCCCATGCTGTGGAAAGTGCCGAGTACTGGGTCTCACAAGGGACAAGGCCTTCGTGGGGAAACCTCCCCAGTGATGGTTCCTCGGTGTGGAAGGTCTGGCTCTGAGGCAACTTTTTCCAATCTCCCTGCACCTAGCTCCTGCTCCAGACCATATGCCTTCACATCATAGCCTGTTGCTACTGTGATTCCACTTGTAGCTGAGACAACGAAGTGGCTCTTTGCCAGATGATTCAAGCCTAGGTAGTACCTTGAGTGATGTCTATGTGACCCATAACACTTCATACATTTTTGTTAATTTAAACGGAGCAAAGCTGCTAGGCCAGTAAATTAAAAGCTAACATATTGGAAAGGAGGAAATAAAACTGTTTTATACTTGCAGATTGTGTGATTGTCTAGGTTGTGTGGGGAAAGGGCAAACTTTCATCTACCTTCAAGGTTACTTTGGCTGGTCTAATAATCAAATAGCCATGAGACAAATTAACAAGGTAAAATAAACAAATTTAATACGTACATATGTATGAGAACCTCACATAGATGAGAGTCAGGGACTCCACATGCACAAGAGGTTCAGAAATAGAAAGGGGGATTGAGGTAGTATATAAGACATCCTGAGCTAGGGATGAGGTATTGCACCTGGGGCCTTCAAAGGGTCGTTGCAGAATGATAAGAAGAACAGACATTTAGTGAATATAAGTTTGCCCTGCTCTCAAGACAGGCAAACAGAAGTTATTTCTGATAACCTATTAGTAAAGTCAAGACCCCTAATTCAAGTTTTTCTAGGTAATTATAAGCAGGGGCAAATGTTTCTCTTGAGCCTGAAGCTAAAATTGCCTTTATCTCAAAGTAATCTGCATAACACTGGTGTACAACTTGAAATAGCTCATTCTGCATCCCCACTGTAGCAATTTCTATGAAACCTACCAGAAAGCTGCTATAATAAGTAAATGTATCAAGGATGCAGGATATAAGGTTAATATACAAAAGTTAATTATATTTTAATACTAACAATGAATTATTACAATTAAAATATCATTTATACTAATATTAAAAAAAATATTTAGGAATAAATTTAACAAAAGATGTGTAAGACCTGCACACCAAAAACTGAAACACATTTCTGAGAGAAATTAGAAGACCTAATTAGTTGGGGAAAATATATCATGGTTATGTATTGAAAAATTTAATATTGAGATGTCAATTCTCTCCAAAATGATCTATAGATCCAACACTCAAATTGAAACCTCAGAAGGTTTTTTGTAGATGCTGACAGAATGATTTTAAAATTTATATGGATCATTTTTCAGCCTTTTGGCTAAGATCAAATATAAATTTATATGGAGATGCAGAAGACCTCGAATAGTCAAATCAAATTACAGGAATAAGAATAGTGTTGAATGGCTGATAGTACCTGATACGAAGATTTATTATATAACTCCCATAATCAAGACAGTGTGGTATTGTGTTAAGATAAGCAAATAGATCAATGGAACACAATAGAGAGTACAGAAATAATCAATATATAGATAGACACTGATTTTTTTTTTTTTTTAATAATAGTACCATGGCAACCAAATTGGGAAAACAATGATTCAAGAAATGCTACTGAAATAATTAGATATTCATGATGCCCAAAAAGAACATTGATGCATACATATGAATGAACTCAAAATTGATTATAGACCCAAATATAAAATATAAAATGGCAAAATTTATAGGAGAAAATATCAGGCAAAATCTTACTGACCTTGGGTTTGTTAAGATTTAAATATGATCCGTAAAAGCACGAACTCTAATAGAAAAATGTAGGGGGAAGCCGGGATGGCTCCATAGGTTAAGTGCTTGCTTTGCAGCCCTGGGGACAGAAGATTGAACCCCGGCTCCAACCCATATGGACCCATATGCTGAACTGGGAAGAGCCCCCAGTTCAGTTCTCACCGGGGATAGACCCCAGCCCAGTTCCTGCCCTGTGCAGTCATGTGCCCACCTGTGGAATGAAACTATGTGGAAAAACCAGTGATGTGCAACTATGGAGACTGTTCTAGGCTCTTCCCCTTCTCTCTGTCTCTTGTCTCTGTATCTCTCTCTCTCTCTCTGTCAAAAAAAGTAAAAATAAATCTTTAAAAAAGAAAAATCTATAAAATGTACTTCATCAAAATTAAAAACTTATTTAAAAAAAAACACTGTTAAAAAATTAAAAAGAAAAACCATGGACTAAGAGAAAATATTTGTAAAACGTATATCTAAAAAGGATATATGCCTAGATTATATAAACAACTCTTACAACTAGGTTGAACAGATACACCACTTTAAATGGGTCAGAAAACAATGGTACTGTCCTGTTTCAAATGGTATGTGTGGTCAGCCTACTGACACCTTGAATTTAGCCCAGTGGGACTAGGTTGACCATAATACCATTTGAAATGGGACAGTACCATTCTCTGTCCCATTTAAAACAGTATGTTGGCTTTACTTACAACTCAATAATAAAAAAAAGTGAAAAAAACACACAACAACAATTAGAAATAGTCAAGATTTAAACAGGTTCTTAATTAAAGAAGATATAAGAATGGCAAATAAGCACATATAAAGAGGTTTATTAATTTTAGTCTTTAGGGACATGAAAATGAAACCCACAATGAGATGCCCCTACACTCCCACTAAATGTCCAAAATTAAAGAGGCTGACCATACTAATTGTTGTTGAAGATGTAAAGTAACTGGAAGTCTCATACACAGATTGTGGGAATGAAAATGTTATTATCACTTTAAAAACCTGGTTGGCAGTTAAGTTAAATATATACCTATGATATGACTCAGCCATTCCATTCTTAGGTATTTACCCAAGAGAAAAGAAAACATATGTCCAAATGAAGACTTATGAATGTTCATAGCAGTTCTCATCTTAAGAGCCCCAAACTGAAAACAACCCAAATGTCCATCAACAAGTGAGTCAATGAGCAAATTGTGTTCCAGCCATACAATGGAATACTATACCATTCAGCAATAACAAGGAATGAACCCTTAATATACATAGCAGCACGGATCAATGTCAAAATACTTATACTAACTAAAGAAGCCAGATAAAAGAAGTACATAGTTTGTTTCTATTTGTGTAAAATTTTAGGGAAATGCAAAGGAATTGATAGTAGTAGCAAGAGCAGATCAGCGTTTGCCTCAGAAAGGAGTGGAGAGGTGGGTAAAAGGAAAGACATTGAGGGCCAGTAGGCAGGGACTACAAAGAGATACAAAGAAATGCTGGGGTGATGTATGTGTTCATTGCATTGATTGTGGTTATGGTTTTACTGGTATAAGAATATGTCAAAATTTATCATATTCTATACTACAACTATGCAAAATTTATTATATGTCATTTACATTTCAGTAAAGTTAGGAAAAAGTTTTTAAAAGCAGAAAAAATATTATGTACTTTATGATTCCATTTTCATAAAAATTACACATTCAAATGCATGCATTTGTAAAGAATAGAAAGAATATATTCCAAAATGAGAGGTAATTTAATTTCATGAATTTTCTACAGTCTCTAAAATGACCACATGTTTCTTTGTAATGAAAACCAATTAAAGTTATTACCTAGTGGATAGAAGACATTGGCAACATTCTCAGATCATATTCTGAAACAATGAACAACACTGTTAGAATTAATTGTAGGAGTTTAAAGATCAACTAATCTCCTCCCTCATTCTAAGAGAGCAAACTGAGACCCAGGGAAGGGAAGTACTTGTCAGAACACACAAAATAAAATAATGACAGTACCTAACCTGAAATGCAAGTCTAGGGACATCATTTAAAGAGTTTGTTACACAGTTTACTTACTTTTTGTTGTTTTAATTGTATTTTCAGCTATTAATTTTGACATAATTTTAGACTTAGAATTATACTACAGAGTTCTCATGCTTTTCTAAATGTTAACATCTTATACAGGCATTTGGATGATCAAACCTAAGAAATTAACATTGATATCATCTTATTGACAAAATTTTAGACTTTATTTGGATGTCATTTGTTTTCTCACTTGTGCCCTTTTTTCCTGCTCTAGGAGTTTTTCAGCATTCACCCTGCTTTTAATTATCTCTCCTCCAAACTTGGACTCTTTCTGGTTTTTTTTCTTGTCTTTTATGATCTTGACAGTTTTGAATAATTCTGGTCAGATGTTTTCTAGCAAGTCTCTAAATTTAGGATTGTGTGATGTGTTCTCATGATAAGAATGAAGTTTTGCATTATTGGGAAGGATATCTACCACACAGGTGACACGTGCTTCTCAGTGCATCATATCCCGAGAGGGTACATGATGCCAATCAATCTTGTTTCCACTGATGGCAACCTTGACCAATGGCATTGGTGGCATCTTCCAGGTTTCTCCCCTATAGAGTTACTATTTCCTCTTTTGTGATTAGTACATGTTTATTTGGAAGAAAATACATTGAGATTATGCAAATACTCTGTTTCTTTCTAAACTTTCACTGACTAATGTTAGTATCTATTGGTGGATTGAATCTGTAGCAGCTATTACTGTGGTATTTTAATGGTGATATCCTATTTTCCTCATATTTTCTACATTTATTAACTGGAATTTTCTCTAAGGAACAGTGGTTTCTTCTTCCCAAACTTATTTATTTATTCAATTATTTATTAATAGTAGTATGAAATCATGCATATTTAGTTTATTGTTTGTTTATTAATGTAATATTATCATTACGCATTCTGTTCAAATTATATAAGCTTTGACTGTTGGGAACTCCTGTGCTTTTCATTACATCCTTGTTCTTTTTCACGAGCACTTACTTTCTGGTATTGCAAAATATTCTGGGTTCATTTTTATATTGTCCCTGATCCAGCCCTCTAGTCAACTATTTTTTCCAAAGATCTCTGATTCTTTCTATTGGATAATGATATTTAGGAGCCAAGAACTAGGCACTAAATGAACTCATTGCTATTGGGATGTTTTCTAGGCCCTCTCAGTGGGCAGAACTAGAAAATAAATTTGTTTGTTGTATGTATGAATGTATACACCCCATGTTGCATTAATTTTTGCTTATGTGATCCTGTTCTTTATTGGATAAACTTAATTATTAGAACATTTTAAGGACAAGGTAAAAGTTAGTCATGATTGAATCAATATTCAATATCTAGTCTGTGCTTTCTTCAAATCATATGCCATCTAGAGGTCATTGTTATTTGACATTTTAGCTCCTTAGTCATCTCTTTATAAAATAGCTGTCTTGTGTGTTTTTTTCTTTTCTCTTTAAAGAGGGATTTGATCTAGTGCTTGAGTATGAGAAAAGAATTATCTTTATTTAGAAAATAGATTTTCAAATCTTAAATCCCATATTAGGAACTAACTGGCTTTTTCAAGTTACAAATGAAGCAGAAAAATTGCAAAGGAAAGAAATTTAAATAGCAACACTGAAGTGTCTCCTGAAATTTTCTTGAAAGTTGGAAGTTTTAGGTTAAAACCTATGAAGGTTATAAACAGTCAAATATTGGCAATTACATATGGTGTAAATCGGTAGAGTAGATATAGAAGTCCCTAGGTAACTGATCAGTATCTCCTCCCTCTGGGCTTTCACCAGCTTGGAAAAACCCTTGTTTAAAAGATGTGGCATTCCTTGGTGGATACCAAGATGAACCAAGCTGATCAACATGAGAAAGAGAGCTCGATGGGATGATATCAAAATTATTTCCAGTGTGGGAAGCACATTGGAAGAACTTGGACTAGCATAGTGGTCTCATCACTGGTCCCAGCACAGTTTCAATACTACCATTCATAAGAGAAAATTTGGGAAACTAGTCATTATTTATTTGCTCCACTAAAATCTTAATATTTCAGCATCTTTGTGTTATAGCATCAGTGGGGAGCTTTTTATCTTTTCATCCTAAAAAAATGATTGAAGATCATAAGAAGAAATTAGTCAGGCTTCATATAGCCTACCCATGGATATTATGAATTATAATAATGAAACTTTAGTATTTGACATATCTAACTAGGATTCTGATACTTAACTAACTCTACTACTATGGACTTTGAGGTCATAAAAGCAGTTTCATAAACAACAGAGAAAGTACAAAGGAAATTAAAATAGATGTTGTCCCTATTTATATTTATCCTTGTGTAAACAAGAAATTTGAACTTAATCTTTTTTTTTTCCTTGTTAGCTAAGGAAATTAGCAGTTAATGATTCTGTGGGAAAGGGTTTGCATATTTCAGCAGTCTCTTTCCTATGAGGAATTTGTAAAGTCTAGTAGAATGTCATTGTACTGTTGTATCTGAGAACACATTTTAAAGAGATGTGTTACTATAGCTAGGATAAAATTTGAAAATCATTTGCAATCATTTGCTAAATTTACTTTTAATAAAATCTAGATAGAATAACATAGATCTCTGATTAGCTATATTAAAATGTTAATTTCTTATATAAGTGTATTAGTTTCTTGACTTCAAAGCTTCCTGAAAGGTACAGTGAAACCTACAGAAAGTGAGGCTAAAAATATATGCTGTATCCTGCTGTTGGATTTTTTTTTAACTTATCCTCAGAATATAGCCTAAAGCCATCATCATTATCAATTTCTGATTCATCAATCATTGATTGACCATTGAGAGTATGCAAGGGATGCAGAGCAATATCGTATAAGACATAAACCTTTTAATAAATGATTTCACAGTTTAGTTGGGGAGATACTTGTAGTGGGTTAAATAGCATTCCCCAGCTCCAATTTTATGTCCCTCCTGGAACCTCAGAATATATCTTTATTTGAAAATAAGGTTGTTGTTTATGTAATTAGTTAAGATGAACTCACCTTAGAGTAGGGTGGGCACTTAATCCAATATGACTGATGTCCTTGTAAGGAAAGGGGAAGGGACATAGAGACATAAGGCGCAGGGAAGAATGCCATGCAAAGATGGAGGCAGAAATTGTAGTGATGCATCTATAAGCCAAGGAACTCCAGGGTTTACCAGCAACACCAGAAGCTGAGAGAAAGGCATGGAATAAATTCTGCTCTAGAGGCTTCAAAGAGAGAGAGCATGGTCCTCCTGGAGTCGTGATTTCAGACTTGTAGCCTCCAGAACTGTGAGAGAATATATTTCTGTTGTTTTAAGCCACCATGTTTGTGGTACTTTGCAATAGCAGCCTTAGGAAACTAATACAATAGTCATAAAAAAAGTAAAGCTTCTATTATGAAGTGCTGGCTATATTCCAGGTCCTGGTCTTAGAGTTATTTTCTGCTTGAAGGAATTATCACTCTTACCCTTTGAGGAGCAAACTGGGAATCAGAGAATTTGAGCAACTTGCCCAGTGTCAATCAGCAAGTAGCTCCAACCCTTGTCAGTTTGACTCTTGTGACCATTCTCTTAATCATGGGAACAAGCCCATCTGGGCAAGCAGAAGGCAATGGCAACAGCCCAGGTGTCCATGAAGAGCAGAATAGAGAAACATGCTGTGGTATGCCCATATAATGGAATACTATTCAGCAATACAAAGAAGCATATTGCTACAACATGCAATTATATGGATGAATCTCAAATGCATTATGCTAAATTAAAGCAGCTGCACAAAGAGAACACATGCTGTATAATTCAATATATACGAAGTTCTAGAATAGGAAGAAATAACTTACAGTGGACAAATGAAAACCATGGGTAGATGCTTTATTGTGCACCAGATACCGAGGTTCCTGACCTTCAGCAGTTCAGGGTGGTGGCTGAAGTTCCAAGACCTAGAATGATGGTCACACTGGTGGCCATCTAGTTACTTACCAATGGGCATGGGAGAGCCTGTACAGGCCACGAGGACAAAAACCGTGCCAGTTTGGCTCACCATTATTTACTAGTGATCACCACTCTATCTGGCTCATAAATATTTATCCCTCTGTAAATACTGGTGGAATAAGTGAATCCGCTCACAAACTGGGTATGTCTACATGTTGATGTTCATTATATCCGAATTCCCACAATTCATGCCACATAATTTAGCACTTGATTATATACCAGATAGTAATATTCTCTAATGTGTGTCATTTTATAGCCCCAATCATCTATGCTAATACAGAGAGACAGAAAGTGAGCTAGAGAAAGAGACAGGGTATGTGAATTCAGAAGTTCTTAGGTGATTACAGACACTGTGTAGCAAACTTATATAATGGCCCTGAGGACTATTTATTGCCCCAGTGCTTCTAGAACAACTAGAAGTTTGTGATGAGAGTGATATGGACCAAATAAAGGACCCCTGCATTATAGGAATTTCTGGTCTCCTTTTCCTTAATTCCTCAGCTCCCCCCGTTTTACTTCTTTTGTTTGTTTGTTTGTTCCTAGCCTTGGCCTAAATCATGGAATGTCCTCTACCTCCTGCTTTAGATAATTACCCTGAAACTTAAACAGTAGATTGTTCCTAGAATGTCTTCTGCCTCTGACTTGAGTTAATCATTTTAAAAACTTATAATTTGTATTTGCTAAGTGTATTCCCCAAATGTTCTCTGTCTCCAGCCTAAGCTAACCATCCTAGAATTTGTAATTTGTGCTGGCCAAACTTTAGTTAGTTTTATAATATTTGCTAGATTTTAACCAATTATCCTGGAACCTGTGATCTGTGCTTGCTGGTTGTAATCACTGTGGCCCAGCAGTCTTTTCAGGCCTTCTGGGGCCAGCTCCTGGGTGGGTGACAGTCTTCTGGGTGAGCCAGAGGAAGGGACTGCAGGCTCAATGGAGCTTCAGCAGCTTTGATGCCTGCTTCTTGGGCCAGTGCTTTCAGATCTGTTAACTGGATCTGTCTGTCCTCCTCTAGGGGCCACCAGAATACGAATAATATCCCAGCAAGGTTTCTAGCCCAACCCAACTGAAGAAATCACCACAGTCCTGCAGGCAGATTTGAGACCCTTCCATCCCTTTTAGTTCATATAGGGTGAGAGTTCCAGGAGTCCCCAATAGGTAGGTAGGTAGGGACAACAACCACATTCAGCAGGAGTTATTATCAACACAGAAGAAGAGACCTCCAATCCCTTAACTTCCCATTGAGATTTATGGGGAGCACATCTCCCAAGAGGAAAGTGAGACTAAGGGGATAGACTAAGGAAAGATAGACTAAGGGGATCTTGGGACCCCTTCCATTGGACCCTGCTTTTACCTAAGCCTCATTATACCATCATTATAATATCACACACATGCCTGGAAGTTCATTAATATCATTATAACAGACTGAATTCTGGGGAGGAACATATGCAGTTGAATGAAGGTGCTATAATGGCCCCTGTCAATCAAGAATGTCAATCAAAAGGCCCCATGCCCAGAAAGATGTGACTTCTAAGAAAAAAGAATAAAAATTACTTAGGCGCCGATTGTCCGGGACCTTGAGTCATTCTCTTGCTTGGACTGTCTCCCACTTCTTGGGAGTGTACTTTCATATTTAATAAATTATTCTTTCACCCCCTGTACTCCTGTGTGTCGCTCAGTTCTTTGTTCGGAATACCGAGAACCTGGACACCACTGAGGAGGTGTCTCGTTCTCTGATAACAGTACCTGCAAAAGGACGCCTTGGAGCCTCTGAGGGGGGGGGGGGGGGCGGCTGTGCTGTTTGTCACCATGCCCCAGGTGCCGATTTCTCCTTCCAAGCAAAGCTGTCCCTCAGTGAGCCATCTGTTGGTCCTGCAGTAGAGTGGGATGTGGGCATCCACTGACCTGGTAGGGGATGGGTCTAGGTTACAGTGGCTGGTTACAATGTGGCCAAGGTTTCTGCCTGCCTGCTTAATGTAATCGAGCAACGACTTCCCTGAGTGAAATATCTCAGAAAATGGAGAAACCAGTGTGCGCTGCTACTCATACCACAGAATCCCTAGGGCAGGGGTCTCCAAACTACAACCGGCGGGCCGCATTCGGCCCGCGAGACCCTCTTATTCGGCCCGTGGAGACGTTTTTATCTGAATAAAATAATATTAAATTAATAATTAAAAACAACATCTATGTTTTGATTCTTTTTTATTTGGACCTCGAGTGTGTAGTTGGTCCCCAAACTGCTATTTGATAGTTAATGCGGCCTGCGGGCTGAAAAGTTTGGAGACCCTGCTAGGGTAACCAGAGCTTCTCTGTGCCCAGAAAAGGGTCTCACAGTGTGGCACTCACATGGTTCCTCTCATGAAGAACTGAGTCTCCTGTTACCCTGCTCATGGTCCAGGTCTCCCTGAGGAAGTATCTGGACAGCTGGTACCTCCACTTAAAAGGAGCCATTGTGCTGGCTTATTGAGAGGCAGTCTTGCTAGGAAAGGTGGGGAAGAAATACTCTCCAACGCAGGATGAAGGCTTTTCATTTCAACTTTTAAAAAGGGCAGCAATCTTTGTGCTTCAGCCAGCACCAATCCTTGGTCAATAGTTCTATTTTATACTTTGCCTGTTTCCCAGAAGTATAGAAGATGGCTTGAAATAAAAAACAAATGTCAAGGTTGCCGAGAAAGAAACAAAATGCAGGATGTGGGAGCTTTGTCTCAGGAGTTATTTTGTTTCCTGCTTTTTGGTGTGTTCTTGGGGATTTTTCCAGATACCGACCATTTGCCACAGTGACTGTCACCACTCTGGGCCATGCCCCAGTGCCCCACTCACTCTCCTTTTCCTCTCTGACACTGTAACTGAAAATTTATGTTTTAAAAGATTTTTGCTTATCTAAAGGAGCTATTTCCTATTATAGTGTGCAGTTTGGTGAGGGTCAGGAAGAGAGAGCTTTTATGGGGAGAGTCTTCACCATCCCAATATTTTATCTCAGTATCACAGGGCCACACCTTGTTCTGCTGATGGTTAAGATCACTTTGACTTTAATTTCTGAATCTGCTACATTCAAACTTTTCCATTAGGGCCAAGGTTTGTATTGCAAAATACTCATTTTATAAAACCAAATCTCCCACAACTTTTTTTTTTTTTAACTGATTTAATAGTCTTTTTCTAGAACAGATGATAGATGAAGCCAGAGGATGTAGTTTGGCCCTAAAGGACGTATTGATCTGATCAGATTCACCAGAACACAACTGCTGGGTAAAAGCTAAAAAGTAACCTGAGAACTCAAGAGGCTGCTGAGGCAATTTCTTGGCCAGGAATCTTTTGGCTGCTTCTTGTTTTATATTCTTTCATTTTGAATTTTGGGAAATGGTTTTCAGATTAAAGCCAAAATCTTTAATGCAAAAAAATAAATGAAATGCCATTTGCTACAGATTCTGATTATTTCTCTTGAATGAGTGACCAAAAGCTCACTTCTCATATAGTACTAATTTTGCCTCTTAATGAGAAACAGAATTACAATTATGTTCCATAGGGGCCAATTTTAGCTGAGTTAAAGGTAAAAGGCTTTCAAGCCAGAAAGGACTCTACAGACGATCTAGTGTTTTCCCTCTATTTCATGGTACCAGAGACTGAAAGCCTTGTCTGAGAGGACACAGTGGTTTGGGCATAAAGGGAGGACAGTGACCTACAGCTCTCCCAGGGCTCACTCAGGGTGTCAACTCTCTAGCCTTTCTACCTGCTGCTATTTACATAAGAATGTCTCAAGAGTGAGATTTATACCTTAGAACTAAGAGATGAAAATATAAAAGTGACACCACACACATAGCATCAGCCCCTCCAGGAAAGTCTTTGTTCAACTAAAACGTGAAAGCCAGTGGTATACTGTTTGAACACATTCAACTGATGGCCCCAGCAGTATAGTTTTTGTAGAGAACTTTTTGTGATCTTTCCAGTAGTGTGGAAGTCTAAATCAACAGAAGCAGACACGGAACCTAGAGGAAGGCCCTGTCAGATTGAAACACAGAGATGGTGTTCATTATATGAACAAGACTAAGAAGTAAATGTTACAAGGGCTTGTTGCAATCAGACAGTATGTGTGGTGATGATGCACAGTGCTCCACAACCTGGCATTCCTAGGGCATGAAACAGATGACCCCTCAGAGCCAGCTAGAAAACTGAGCCCCCTTGAAGCCACAAAGGCCACATTTCCTTCCTCTTCCTGTCATTTGGGAATTGCATGCGGTCAGGAAATAAATCTTTGCCAGCCTTCTGGGCTGGTCTGACTGTCAGGATAATAATTCAGCTAATGGGTTAATTTTAGAATGCTGCCAATGATCATTTGCATTTTTATAATAGAGACCAATTTGCTCAAACACTGTTCTGTAATATTCATATTGCATTATGCAAAGGAATTTTTTTTTTAACTTTTTTAAACCTTACTTGATTATCTCACTTTAAGGCTTATATTGCAAAAAATCTAACATTATTCTTCTTCTCATCTATTAGTCAATGATTGTATTCCAGCTGGACAGAAAGACAGATCTGTTTTCTGTCTGACTCATTGTTGCTAACAGTTGTCAGGGAAGCAGAAATCTCAGTAGACTGATGTGTTCCAGATGTACAACTTTGGAAATTATATTTTCACTGAGAAAAAAAAAAGAAAAGGTGGTGACTTTTTATAATTCCCCTTTCATTAGAAAAAAAAAAAGTTTGTTGTCATGAGATGCCAATTTTTAACTTTTCAAAAAGATTTAAAACTGATGATGAATCGCTGTCTTGCAAACACAACCGAGTTGTGTCGAAAGAAGCTTCAGATCCTCAAAGTAATTGCCAGGCTTCATGCAGAACCTTTCATGGTGGCTCCAAATACCCAACCTTCAAACCCAAGACTAATGTTCTATACTTTGGCAGCTGCTTCTCCTTTCTTCTCCTCCCTGTTCCCTCCCTTCCTCCCTCTCTCTTCTACCCTTCCCTTCTTTTTCTCCTCCTCCTCCTCCCTTTCTTCTCCTTCTCATCTCCTGCTTCTTCTTAAACAGCTTTATTGAGATATAATTTGCATACCATATAATTTCCTTACTTAAAGTATACAATTCAATAGGGTATTTAGTATAGTGACAAGAGTTGTGAAACCACAGTCAATTTTAAAACATTTTTATTACCCTAAATGGAAACCTGCTCCCCTTGCTTAGCTAAAAATGCTCTTCAGTCCCCCAACTCACCCCAGTCCTAGGCAATCACTAATCTACCTTCTGTCTCAACAGAGTTGCATATTTCAGGCATTTTGTATAAATAGAATCATACAATGTATGGTATCTTGTGGCTAGCTTCTCTCACTTCACATAATGCCTTCAAGATTCATTCTCATGTCATAGCTTATATCAGACCTTCATTTGTTTTAATGGCTATATAATATTCCATTATATAGATGTGCAACAATTTGTCTATTCATTCATCTTTTAATGAACGTTTGAATTGTTTCCATTTCATGCTATTATGTCTAAAGCCGTTATGAACATTCATGTATAAATCTTTGTATAGACATGGTTTTATTTCTCTAAGGCGGGGGTGGCAAACCTATGGCACACATGCCCAAAGTGGCACGCAGAGCAATTATTTTGGAATGCGGAGCTGTGAATACCATTTAAAAAATTATTGTTTATGCTCTTATAGACATAAAAATAATCGATACCTCTATCTCACTCGATGGGTTGGCACGCGAGTCGAGCGAGTATACTCTTATTTAATAAACTTTGGCACTCAATTGCCAAAAAGTTCACCACCCCTGCTCTAAGGTATATGTCTAGGAAGAGAGTCATTATATCATATGATAACTCCATGTTTAACCTTTTGAGAAACTGCAAGACTATTTTCTAAAGTGGCTGCACCATTTTTCATTCTCACCAATAGTGTATGAGGGTTCCAATTTTTCCACATTTTCTCCAGCACTTGTTATTATCTCTCTTTTAAAAAAATTATAGTCATCCTAGTGGTATGTACTGGTGAAATTCCTTAAAGCTATTTAAAAAGTATTTAGTCATGTCTTTAAGCCCAGATAGAGTCTGTCTCAATGAAAAAGGAAAGCAGGTAGCACCAACCCATTTTTTCAAAAATGAACTGCAGGAGTACAGTGACTTTGTTCACTACTCTGTCCCCAGGGCCTAGAATAAAGGCCTAGCACATAGTATACATGAAAAATTTTTGTAGAATAAATGGCTAAATGATGTAATGAAGAGCCTACCGTGTGCTACCATTGGTATGGATGCAGGAGTACACAAACCATAATCCTGCTCCCAAGGATCTTTACATTTTTGAGAGAAAGAATGTAAAATATACCTAATGGAGAAAGGTACATGTTAGGGGAAAATGTGCTCATTTCTATGTCACTAAAATGTCAATAGTGGAAACCTGAGCTTTTTTTATCTTAGCCTGAAAACTCCCCAGACAGTATAACAGTGTTCTGTTTGTTTCTCCCTTTCTCTCTCTTTCTCTCTCTCTTTCTCTAGCTACGAGCTCAGAATATGATATGATTCTCCTTAAGTTCAGGTTTTTAGTAATTTGCTAATTAAAAAAAATTTTTTTTTTTTTAAGATTTTTATTGTTTTTGACAAAGAGAGAGATACAGAGACAGAGAGAAGGGGGAGGGCCCAGAACAGTCTCTATAGCTGCACATCATCAGTTTTTCCACATAGTTTCATTCCACAGGTGGGCTTGGGGCTGCACAGGGCAGGAACTGGGCCGGGGTCTCACCCCGGTGAGAACTGAACTGGGGGCACTCCCCAGCCCAGCATATGGGTCCACACAAGCCATGGCTGGGATTCAATCCTCAGTCCCCGGGGGCTGCAAAGCGAGCGCTTAACCCACAGAGCCATAACAGCTTCCCCTAATTTGCCAATTTTAACCATTTGCTTTCTACCTTCTTTCCCTGTTCCTTTTCTCCTTATTTCCCTCTTTTATTTATCTATCATCTATCTATCTATCTATCTATCATCTATCTATTATCGGTCTGTCATCTATCTTCACCACCTCTCCAACAAAAATTTTATCTTAGCATCTCTAAGGTATATTTTATGTAACTTTCTTCAGATTTAATACATAATAACCAAACTAAGAAAACGTATCATCATTTACTTAATTATCTTGTATTAAGTTTTTTTTATTTATTTTGTTATACAAGTGTATAATACTTCAAAGGAATCTATTCATAACTTTTCTTTTCCAAATTCAGACTTAAAAGAAGGATAACAGGGAAATTGAGTTCTTGGTTGTTAGGCTTTCCCCTCATGGTGACTCTAAACCCAGGCACCTCCCATCCATAGCTGCCCATCCCTAGGCCTCCTAGTGCTTTCAGCCTGCAAAAGGGACACAGCGTGGAAGACACTCGCTTCTTAACCACATGGCCTAGAAGCGGCGCCCATCCTTTCTATTTCCATTCCATTGTTGACATCTTGCCACATGGCCCTACCCAGATGCAGGAAGTCCTGGCAATGTAGTCCCTGACTGGGCAGGCACTTCCTAGAAACAACTGTATATGTATTTGCAAAGGAGGAGCATGAATTTTGGGTGGACAGTTAGCCTTCTCTGACATTATAGATTTTTAGTGGTTATGATCACTGTTCGTTTTGATGACTTGGTATATTTTACCCAATAATCCCCAGCCCCCATCTCCATTGACATATTTTCATTTTATTTCTGATTATGAAGGAAAACATATTTGATCTTAGTCAATTCCACTAATATATTCATGAGACTTCTTTGTTATGTGCAGAACCAATATGGTGACTACTACAGTTTTTTGGGGGGTAGGGGGCTAATTCTACCTGTCAGTCTTTGTTTTAATGCTTATACCACTGTGGTTAGTTATTTTGGCTTCTGTTACTAATATGGAGCAATTAGTGTGAAAGAGTGAGAAAGAAAAGAATGAATAAACAAAGAGAATAAGGAAATAAAAAGATAAAATTCTCTACTCACCTCAGATATTTTCCCTTTCAATTTCATGGGTCAATAAATACTCTCTTTTCCTTTTTTTGTTTCACTTATTTTAAATTAGGTTTCTGTTACAACTGGTGAATTCATCATTCCTTTGATGGTGTTACAAAGATGATGCTGTTGCATGGCATTACATAATTAAAGAATTAGGGATACATTTCTAATGGGGATTTCACTAACTGAATTGTTTAAATAGCGTCCTCATACAGTGATTTCCTCTCATCAAGTGCTATAAACCCCAACTGTAATCCCTGCCCTTCCTAAGGTAAACATGAGGAAGACATCATATTGTAAACTCCCAAAAAAGGGCTGATAAAATTCAAAGTAAAATAAAAGGAAATATTAAAAATTAATCTAAATAAAAATATGGGCCAATATAAGTTCTAGGTGATGCGGATTAAAGTTGAAAGTTGTATTCATGTGGAAAGATATAAACTTTTAGGAAAAGTTCTTCGGTTTCTAAGAAGTTGATTTTATATTCTATTTTAGTACAACCATATTTCTCTCATTAATTTTTTTCATGTTAATGTCTTATTCTGCTTCATGAAGGAGATGTAATTAACAATTTGGGGATACATTATATAAATGTATCATCTCAAATTTGGGGGTTTGATTAATGTTCTCTCTCATGTTTAAAATCCTGCCAGCTGGTATTTTGCTTTGGCAAAAGGAAAGGGATCTGAGAGAACGATGAATGAAGCAATGTGATTTTAAATATAACTGCATCTTTCTAGCTTTCATTTGAGTTAAAAAAGAAAAAGAACATTGGAAGTGTTATAATGTTAGAATAAATAAGCAATAAATGAAATAAAATTTCAAACAAAACTAAAATGTATAATCTAAGTTGACAGGTACAATTACAAAAAAATTTTAAAGATAATTCCTAGTTTAGAGAACACTTAGTAGAGTATGTGCTCAATTTTCAAAGTATTATGTTTTCCTAATTCTGTAAAAATAAGAATCTTACTTGCTTATCATTTTTCATAGAGATGAAGTTAGTTGTCCTTTGATTGCAAGTATGAAAAGGAATTCTCATACATTGCTGGTAGAAATGTAAAATGTTACAGATGTTGTGGAAAAATTTGGCAGTTCCTTAAAATGTTAATCCAGCAATTCTACTCCTAGTTATATTCCCAAGAGAAATGGAAACATGTGCACACAAAATTTAGTATATGAATATTATTGGCAACATTATTTATAATAGATTAAAAAGGAAACAACCACATGTCTATCAACTAGTAAATGAATTAACAAATATGTGAACCTTAAAAAATTATACTGAAACAAAGAAACAAAAACTATGGACACAGTCAATAGTTTAGTGGTTACCTGAGGGTAAAGGAGAAGTAGGGTGGGATAAAAGGGAAGGAGAGCTAAATATACGGTGATGGAAGAACTTGCTCTGGGTGGTGAGCACATAATGCAACACAGAGATGAGGTGTCATAGAATTGTACGCCTGGAACCTATGTGATTTTTACTAACCAATGTCACTCCAATAAATTTAACAATAAAAAAATATTATGCTAAGTGAAAAAAGCCATACACAAAAGCCAAATATTATGTGATTTGCTTTATATGAAATGTCTATAATTAGAAAATTCATAGAGACAGAAAGATTATTGGTTACCTAGGGCTGAGGGGATGGAGGGAGGGAAGAGTGACTGCTAATGGGTCTGAGGTTTCTCTTTAGATTTATTAAATAGTGGTGATAGCTGCACAGTCTTTGAATATATTAAACACCATTGGATCATGTACATTTAAATGGTGTGAATAATAGTTAGATTTAAAAGAAAATGGACTATATAGAACAGAACGAGGATCATTTCTTGAGCTCCCACTAAATTTCCAGACACCACATTTAGCAGAGACGTAAACTACTAATAACTATCTGAACAATAGCATAAACTTCATGTTCTGTTCTGATTCTCATAACAAAAGGGCGGCATTGTATTTTCTTATCTTCATTTAATAGATGGGGAATGGGGGTGGCTCAGACAGGGTACGTGACTTGCCTGAGGTTTCTTGGCTGGAGACTAACTCTAGACCTGAGATTGATGACCTATTATATCTTTGGGAACACAGGTTTTATGAATTCCACCCAGGACTTCCACTGTTCCCTCCTGCGTTGGTCCTGAGCTTGGTAGGTTCTCAATTTCTGAATCACCATCTCAGGAGGTTTGCTCTATTTGTGAATTAAGTGCTATGCGTAGGGTCATTCCGAGTTATAGGAGAGAGGATCATGGGAAATAGAAATATTACCATCTATACAGATCTACACCAAATCCACTCTTTGACCATTATGTTAGATTAGGGAGTGACAAGTGAGTTTGGGAAAAAAAGTTGAAAGCATATGAAAGAAATTAGTTCTGGGATACCCCCTCTGAAATGGAGTGAAAAGTTGAGGAACTAACTACACTTGCCAAAGAGAGAGCTAGGAAGCTGTTTATGCACCCTTTGCCTACCTTATGCCTTGAGGCCACCTGCCTTTCAGGGTCACTCCTCTGTACATTCCCAGCCCAATTGCTGCCAGCATTTCTGTTTTCAGGAAATGATCTGTAGGAGAATTCTCAAGCTGTGTTGCTACTTGCTATTTGGAAAGGGAAATGCTGAACAGATTAAGTGTCATGATGGATTTGCTAACCAGAGAGAAATTAGCATCAGGGTTTTGTTTTTAGGGAATGTCGAGCCAACGTAATGCCTGCCAAAATTGCCTTTCTCTAATAAAAAGCAATATATGCCTCCGGGTAGCTCTGAAGACTGAATTTTCCTTCCCTTCAAGGTGCATGACAAAGTTAAAGTACTCCTCTTGCTTTGTTGCATGTTAATAAAGTGCATTAGTTAGGTGAAGAGTCTCCAAAGAATGAAGGATAATTTGAGAAAAGCCACAAAAATGGAACCAAACTTGTACCAGTGGGACACTAATGAGGTGTAGATGAGTATATCTGAGGTCAGGAAAGCCAAAGGCATGCTTTTCCAATAGCTTTGCCTGTCCTCTATGATACCTGATAATGGTATTGAACTTTACATTTGTATAATAACAATCAGCTTCCAAATATTACCTGTCATCTGTGTGCACAATGTAAGATTCCTGAGACTTCCTCAAGGAGAGAAAGGGGCTGAGTTAGAAAGAGAGGGGTGGGTCAAGCAAAATATTAATATTGATGGCTTAGAAAAAAATATAGAAAATATGACATTTTTTTTTACCCTTACAGGGCAAAACAGTATAGAGTAAAACATGGTTCTTAAGTCATTTATTCATCAAATACTTATTGAACTACAAGTCAGATGTTGTTCTAGGAATTGGAGATACAATTAGCAAGACAGAATAAGACCTTGCCCTGAAGATCTCATAGTCTCCAAGCACCATCTTTAGAACTGGTTTGGTTTTGCAATTGCCTATGTTTGAGTCTTTAGTTTAAGTGCATTTTTAAGAAATGAGAATTTAGCTTTTATCAGAAAAATTTGGATACAGACAAAAGTACCTATAAAGTGTTCTGGTAGAACCATGAAGGCAGGGTTTGTGTAGACAGATGAACAAATAGAACATTTTGCGCAAAGATACAGATGACTGGTATGTCACTGAGAAATGTTAAGCAGATTTTTTTGGGTGACAAACGGTAGGTGGTGGAGAGTCCTGGGTGATATGGCCGAGGAGGTAAGACTTGTAGTTAAACTACAAATACATAAATTCTCCTTTGGTGGAAGGAAAAAATTAATGACTTTGCTTCCTGTGATAGGGGAATTTTCTGTTAAAAGCACATCTTAAGACACGATTGAAATTTACATCCAAATTCACATTTATCCACCCACTTTTAGTTTTCAGTGGCTGCAAGCTGGCTGTGAAACGGGTTTTGGCAGGAGTAAACGAGTTGTGACTATAGCAATTCACCACTATAATAAAGCAAAGGAATTGCTTATGATCACAAGGTTTTATATATACCTTATAAAAATGACATGGTTTTACATAAGGACCAGTATGAAAGCTACATGTTGTGTATTGGTCTTAAACAAAAATGCCTGCAGTGGAGCTCAGGATAAAGTACGGATCACGAAGAGAAATTAATGGGAAGACTATGCTCAGGGTGCTTAGCGGTCTCATCTTTGGTCATCAGTTGGGTATTGGAGACTGTACCTCCAATATTCCACCTCATATCATCCTAAGTGCAAGAGAGTGCCTGCAGCTCTGGGTTTGTCTGAATTACTTGCTTTTCTTCTGCCCTTGCTTACCTCCGGCACATAAGGCTTGGGATATTGGTGTTTTGAGTACTAATTACACATTTATTTAGTTAGTCTCCTTTCTGACTCATTTCCGTCTGTGTTGCAAGTGTGAATCTCAGTCTACAAACTCACCTTAAATGAAATTTTAAACTGAGATGGTATTAACTCTGAGCCTATAGGCCTACAGTCAGGGGGGGTCCTTAAACTTCAGTCCCTGCTGGGGATCTCACCTCGAGGAATTGCCCATTGACTCAGGGCCCTCCCCTGCTGCTTGCAGGGCCACCATTTCTTGCTGAGAGCCCCAGAGTGCTACCAGGGAGTGGCCCTGCTGCTCCCTAGACCCTGAGATTCATTCTCCACTTTGCCTGTCTCATCCCTAGAAACAGGAAGAATTCTCTTCCTCTCTCTTGTGTTTTCCTCAGAGATGCTTCTGTGTTTTTCTTTCTCTTTCTCTGGAATATACAGCATACCTGACAAGTAAGTTTAGGCGTTTGGAAACAACAGCCAGGAAAGGAAAGGATCTTACCCGCTGTTTCTGCTTTCCTTTCTACTATCCTTTCTACCCGCCTCAGGGTAGCAAGCACAAAAAGCCTTCTCATTTGTGGTGACTCCCCCAATCTGATCTCTCAAAGCTACAGTGACAGCAAATGTGGAGGGGCAACATGGGGCCACGAACACTTGCTCCATTTTCTTGAGTTGTAAGCAACTCAAATGTCTATCACCAAATAAATTGATAAACAAAATATCGTACATCCCCATACGGTGTGAATGATATATTTACTCATGAAAAGGAATGGAGTACTGACAGGTGGGTGAACCTAGAAAAGATTGTGCTAAATGAAAGGAGCCAGTCACAAAGCCCTGAGGTAGTATAATTCCATTTAAATGAGATGTCTAGAAAAGGCTGATCTCTAAAGACAAAGTACGTTAGTGGTTGCCTAGGGATGAGGGGTTTGGGGCTGACTGCTAAAAGGTAAGGGATTTCTTTGTGGAGTGATGAAAATATTCTGCACTGGATTGTGGTGATAGTTTCACAACTCTTTGAATACACTAAAAAATTATTGAGTTATATATTTTAAATAGGTGAATTGTATGGTATTTAAATTATATCTTGGTAATACTGTTACCAACTGAAAGGTGTGACTATGATTTGCTACTCCTGCTCTGTACACTGTTATCAAAGAAGTGACTGTTATCTTCTGGTCACATGTTTCATTAATGTTAATGCTCCTTTGTCATAAATTTCTGGTAACTGGCTACTCTTCCAAGTAAATCCCTTTTCTAGGAGGCAAAACAATTTTTTCTTGTCCAGTATCTCTCAGAACAAATTGTGCCACTGGCTTTCTCCCCAGGCTATTGAAAGAATGGAGGGAGTAACCTTTCCAACTTACACCCATAAAGCTTACTCTCAACACTGAGGCGCCAACTTTAATTTGCTAAGGTTGTGGGACTTTGATGATATCTAGGTCATGGATCTATGAATCTTGCATTTGGAAGAGATCCTAAAAACAGTCCAGCCCAGGGCTTTTCAGATGTGTTCAGTAGAATCTATTGCTGCAGAGCAGGGGGCCTCAGGGCAATCAGGGAAGGAGACTGGGGGCTTCTAAATTGAGCGAAGTGTACACCCCTAAGGATGGACAGGCTGCTCTGGGTCACTTAATCAAGCATGTGAAACTTGCTTTCTCATGATTCTCCTGCCCCCACCCAGTGAAGGCAAGAAAGCATGACAGATGAGCATGTGAGCCCTAGAGCCAAGTGCCCTGTACTTGAACCCTGCCCCACCTCACACCAGC
>PVKE010012915.1:6111-37584 GCA_004027555.1 Craseonycteris thonglongyai
GAATCCCGGCTCCGGCCCAGGCAGGACCCACGTGCTGAACTGGGGAGTTCCCACAGTTTGGTTCTCTAACTGTCTCTGTCTCTATCTCTCTCTCTATCTGTCAAAAAGTAAAATAGAAATAACTATGCACTGAAGACAAAAAGATAATTTCTCTCTATAAATGTGAAAAGATAAAAAAAAAAAAAAAAAAAAAAAAAATCAGTTACTTACACTTTTGTGTGGTGTGAATATTGACAGAGGATAAGATCCCAGAATTATAAATATATAAATTTTTCTTCTAAAGGATATCACCAATTGTCCTCTAAGAAGGCAGGATAAACGTACATGTAAGGGGAAGCTGGGATGGCTCTGCGGGTTAAGCGCTCACTTTGCAGCCCCAGAGACCGAGGATCGAATCCCAGCTCCAGCCCAGGCAAACCCACATGCTGAACTGGAATGTGCCCCCAGTTTAGTTCTTGCCAGGGCCTATGCGGGAGGCTCCCAGCCCAGTTCCTGCCCTGTGCAGCCCTGTGCCCACCTGTGGAGTGAAACTATATGGAAAACTAATGCTGTGAACTATGGAGACTGCTCTGGGCCCTCCCACTTCTCTCTGTCAAAAAACAATAAAGATAAATCTTTTTTTAAAAAAGTATATGTAAGGATGTGAGTGAACTTGTTTCTCCACATCTTCACATATATTTTCTTTAAGCAAAATTTATTTAAATAGAATATTTCCATCTCATCACATTAGAAACTTAAAACAATGGGTTACAAAATTATCACATTTTTACTCTGCATTTAAATGCTTAGTCTGAAAGGAAGTTCTAGCACTAATTCACTTGCTGAATTATTTATCAATAGAAATGAATGAACCCCCAAAAGAAGGAAAAAGTTATTTCTATTTCTAGAGAAGCCACTGCTATTACAAGGCATGCTGCGGGGGTGGTGGGGAGGCAATGCCGGGATGGCTCAGTGGGTTGAGCACTAGTTTTGCAGCCCTGGGGTCCGAGATTCGAGTCCCAGGCCCTGGCTCATGTGAACCCATATGCTGAACTGGGTATGCTTCCCATGTAGGAGGCCCCCAATCCAGTTCCCACTTACTGTGGAGACTGCTCTGGGACCTTCTCTCTCTCTCTCTCTCTCTCTCTCTCTCTCTCTCGTTCTGTCAAAAACAATAAAATAAATCTTAAAACAAAACAAAACAAAGCATGCTGGGGATGCCAGAATAGCTCAGGAGGTTGAGGGCTTGCTTTGCAACCAGGAGACCCAGGAATCAAATCCTGGCCCATGCAAACCCATATGTTGAACTGTGGCTCAACTGGTAACCACTGGGATGGTCGCAAAGGTTCTCACCTCCCATGCAGGAGGCCCTGAGTTTGGTTGCCACCCCATACAGCCCCACATCCATCTGTGTGGAAAGAAACTATGTCACAGCTAATGATGTGCAACCATGGAGACTGCTATGGGCTCTCCCCCTTTTCTTTTCTCTTTCTCTCTCTTTCTCTCTCACCTTGTCTCAAACAATAAAATAAGTCTTAAAAAAAACAAAAAAACAAAAGCATGCTCATCACTCCAGTGATTTCTAATTAGACAGTAAATTAGAATTCCCTCCACAAGCCCCCCCCCAAAAAAAAACCCTAGTTCGCTCATTTAACTTTTTTTAATTCCCAAAATTCATAGCCATAGCCACCAGATAAATTACACAACAGTTAGTATCAAAAATAACATCTGCTAAGCCTTCCTTTTGGTCAGTTAAAGATTGTTGATACAAGCTCAAATATTGGCAAGAAAAAGTTATTGAAGGCAGGTCACAATAGAAAGCTACATAGGGAAGATGATTAAATGTTGGAACAGAAGAGCCTGAACTTGCAAAACAAAGACTTCTCACTAACTGAAACTTGAAGAAATAAAATCTTGCCAGCAAATGAGAAGAAATCTATGGACACTGACAATAATAGCAGCCCCTTAAGTAGTTGTAAACTTAGATCTAACAATGTGCATTTACCATGTAATCCTCACAACAGCCTGGAAAGAAACCATTAGTATTACAACTTTACAAATGAGAGAGAAGCCCTCACCCTACCACACATACACATATACACATATACACATGCACACATGCACACTCGCACACTCGCACTCCTGGCTACTCAAAGTTTGACCAAGGAAGACCAGCATGGGCATCACTTGGGAAATTGGTAGAAATGCAGTCGCCAAGTGGACCTGAAACTGAGTCTAAGTCTACAAGACTACTGCCTCTCACCTCCATCCATTAATGTGTCTGCACATTTAACTCTGAGAAGCCCTGTTCACTAGCCAGTTCAGGATTTGCTATGAGGAAAAGTCTGCAACAGCTGCTGTGGGGGCCTCAAAAGAGAGACCAAAGCAGCATGGGGAAAGAAGGACATCATAAGGAGAAAGAACATGCTTAGAAAAGTCAGCAGCAGGTTACAGTACCATCTGAAAAACAATCACAGTATGCATAGATACTGTGCAAACAGAAGCTGACAATGAGTGTCAGGGTAATGGAGGTATGCCTGTAGACTGCCTATTGTAAATTTTTAGTCCTTACAAACAGCTACTTACTTTTCTCCAAAGCAATAGTTGAGAGGTGGCAAGAACCAGGGTTTCTGAGCGTGCTCTGAGCTGCTCCCCTACCATCACAAATTGTCCAAGTGCTGTCCTCCACCCAGTCCACCTGGCTTGGGGCTTCCTCTCCTAAGAGCTAACTGGGCCACCAGCAGGAAAGTATGCATTAAGATCCCACACTTTTGCACCCATAATGTTATCACTGTCGCCTGTTTGAGGAAAGAAATCAAAATATAGGTATACCCTGCTTTTTGAAAGTTCACTTTATGCCACTTCACTTTTACAGACCTGTTTTGACAACCAAAAGAAATCTTAAGAGTATTTTCACTTTTACACGCACGAAAGGCAAAAAGCAAAAGCAGCATCAGTGTTTGTTTTGCAGAGAGCTGTTATAAAGGCAGCATGAACCCCAAGTAGTGTGGATGGCACTGCTTTTACTCTATGTTAGTTTATTTGGGGTTTTATGTGTTATTTGGTTTAATCTGGTAGGCTATGATATTTTGGGGTCTGAGAACACTGAAAGAATTTTCTATATAAATAATAGTAATTGCTTCTTTGCCTTATGTCATTTCAGCTTATAAAAAGTTTCATAGGAGTACTCTCTTTGCAAATAGTGGGGAGAACCCACAATATAAATTTGAGATCAGGTAAGGAGTCAAGGCACTTGCTCAAGAAACTTAGCAACTCTGCTGCCTGCCCAAACAGAGTCAGTTGGGCAAATGACCTCAGTTTTACTCATATTCATGTTCACCGAACCCCAACTGTCATCAGCCTTGGCACAGGGCATTTTAGATCCAGTTTCTTTCACAGAAAATGGGCATTTTCAACTCCATGACTCTCCATGGCTTCAAAGACAAGGTCTGTTGTGGGTAGGGACAGCTACAGAGATAACAAAGAAGGGGAGTACAGAAGTAAAAAGGGAGAAACATGGGGTAGGTAGCACTGGCAAGCAGTCAGGAGTGTGAGCTACACTATCAACTGCCAACTAAGAGCAAGACAGTTTAAAATCCCATGATACACACACAGAAACAACCAAGGAATCTGTTGGTTTCTACTTCACTCCCCCACCTCTCTTCAACCCCAAAAGGGACAAAGCAACTGCTGTGGCTTATGGTCATCTGCAACCACGTAGCTGCACCCTGTTAACCTGACATTCATGTACCCACAGAACCACAAGTTGTACAGTTCCTAACAGTAGCACAGGGAGACAAGTGGCGATACCAGTTCAGGAAATCTGGAGTTGGGGGTGGGAATAGAAACAAAGATGTAGAGAGAAAAGGGTTACTGAACAATGGTGCTAAAATAACAGTCTACAAAATTCATTAAATTAACTTTTATGGGGAATGTTGGGAGGAACATATGTTTTTTAAGGTACTGCTTTTTTTCTAAGCTGACTACAGGATGCAACTCTTGGCTATAGCAATACTGGGCATACTTCTGTGTTCAGTGTCATGTTTTGCACATGAAGACTCCCCGACAAGAGAACAGAAAAAGGATTAAGTGTGGGCTTTGGAGTTAAGAAAGCTAAGGTTTAGACACCTACTAGCTATGAAACCACCTACTGGTTATGTGACCACCAGCTACTCACCTAACCTCTCAGCATCAATTTCCTCATCTACAGAATGGGGATAGTAATATTTACAGTAGGGTGATGTAAAACTTGAATGAGATAATATACATAAAATGCTTAACACAGCACTCAGCAAAAGCTCAATGTTAGTCGTTATTACCACTACAAATATTATTGTTTCTAGTATTATAATTGGGAAAGTAAGATAAAGACAGGAAGCACTGACAACAAAGGTTTGAAAGGGTGGTTCTAGTAAGCATAAACCTGAAAATGGCACAAATCTATAATGGATAGAAAAAAAGAAACTTGAAAAGGAGAACAAATAGTCAGGATCAAATTCTTGGCCATTTTAAATTTTAAAAATAAAATCATCTTAATTATCTAAGATAAAAACTTCATCTCCACCCTCACCTTGCTGGCAACATTAGCATCACATCTTGGCAGCCTTCTATTGTATTTCTTGATTGGGGTGGTGGTTACATGGACTATCATTTTATAATTATTCACAATACAATATTATATTATATTTCATAAACTTTTCTATCTGTTACATTTCTGGGTTTTTTTGTTTGTTTGTTTGTTTTGAAGTTTTGTTTTTAAATTCCAGCACCTTTAATGGGGTCAGCTAAACTTATGGGGAAATGACCAGAAATGCCACTAAAGGTATACAGATCTCAAAGGCTGATAAGAAGTATGAAAGGAAGTTAGAAATTGTAGCATAAAAAGAAGCAATGTTCAAATTCAGAAGAATCTAAGTAACTCCCTTCTCAGGATTCCTCCAAAAGAGAATTTGACAAAGTAGAAGAAAAATAAGCCATGCATGTAGTTTCAAAAAGTGTTGTTCTAAGTTCTTAAATTTAAATCTCAACTATGAGTGAAGGGACAGGGAAGGGAAAACATCTTTAACCTCATTCCAGTTTTGGAGGGAGAAATAAGAAACATAACTTAGAAATTTAATCTTTAAAAAATATTGTTTTATAGACTAGAAGCAACAAAAAGGCATTGCAAACATTCTATGTGATAAAATGAGAGGGGGTGGAACTTTCTCCTGAAAATCTAGGAGGAGAGAAATTCATACTGTGAACTCCTTCAACAAGCATCCTTCAAAACCAGAAGAAAATGCTATGGCCAATTAAGAAGCACTGCTGACTTGCTGATATAACCACTGGGAGGAAGGAAACCAAGATTTGGAAAATCTGAACACTCAAAAATAACAACCCTAAAGATCCACACTGTCCAGTCTATCATATACTTACTTTATTTCTTGCCCTCACCCAACCTTTCTTTAATTTTAAGAGGTAACACAAGTTAAAGTAAAACCCACAATGGGGATTTGATTCAGTAAACTTGCAAGCAGGTGTGTAACTCTCATTACACACCTTTACTGAGAACTGCTGTAAAAGGAAGCTGACAGAAAATGTGGCCTTGTCCTGCATTAAGCAATGGAGCCCAGAGGAGAAGCTTAGCCTATAGCTATGGGAATGTAATATATAACATATGCTATTGAAAACACTGTCAGTGTTTTCCTACCAACACTGCAGACTGGACATGAAGTAAAACAAACAGATACTCTAAGAACTACAGTGGGACAGACCATGTTACCAGAGAAGCTTAATTTGAATAAACATAGTCCCAAATTTCAAGCACTAGACTATTTTCCAAACTAATGGGCAGTGATAACAGTCACACACCCAACTTTAGATTCAGGGTTGTCAGAGAGGTTACAGAAATCAGGCTGAAGCATCTCTTCTACCAATGGTTTTTTTCAATGGTCAAGAAATGAAAACACACAAGTGACTTATGGAAAAGAGAAGTGAAGTCAGTAAAATGCCAATGGTCCCAAAGACATTCAAAATACTGGCAGGAAATAAGATAGTGATTCAACCTGATCTAACAAGGGAAACTTGCCCTAAAATACAAGCTGAGAGAGGGAAAAGCAACTTAGAAAGCAGCAGTGCTATCAGACTCTGAAACAAGTAAGGCCAAGTAGATGAGGAAGGCTTTGCAAGACAACTTAAGAGCTGAAGAGGATGGGATATTGGGTGTTAGGCTAGGTAGAGAAGAATCCTCTCTCTCCAGTGAGAATCACTTTGAAGGCTAAGGGCAGCTGCAGGAACCAGAAGGAAAAATGAAATAAAGATCAAAGGCACAAAACACCTTACACTTTTCATTGTATACCACCTGTTCTGAGGCTCTTAAGACACTTCACAAGCCTTGAGATATAGATCAAGAGACAGAAAACTCAACAAGAACTTGCCCAAGTTCACTCACAAATGCCGGTAAGGGGCAAGGCTGCTGGCCAAAGGGGCCTCTACTCTTTCTTGGTCATCTATTCTAGGTGGGGAGCCCAGAGAATGTGTATTAAACATTAAGAACTCTTGGTTCCTATAAGTCTCAATGGAAGTGGGTATTGGAATGGTGACATAAAAATGTAGCCAGGACTCAGGGATATTATCATAAAGTTTCCTACTCCTGCTCACAGAGGAAATTCCTGCTGACCTATCTTAGTAAGGCAACGATCAGCTCCTCATATCTGACCCTACAACAGGACAGTTCTCTCAGTTCTATATCTGACATAGCAGTTTACATAGCAATCTATCTAGAAGACACAGTGGAGACAAAAACTACTCAAGGAAAAACACCCAGGACTAAATTTAACCAAGGAGGTAAAAGACCTGTACTTGGAAAACTATAAGACACTGAAGAAAAAAACTGAAGAATACCAACCAATGTCACCCCGTTAAATTTAACAATAAAAACCAAAACAAAACAAAACAAAAAACTGAAGATAGAAATAAATAAATGGGGAGAATTAACATTGTTAAAATGCCCATTCTACGCAAAGCAATCTACATATTCAATGCAATCCCTATCAAAATACCAACAGCATTTTTCACAGAACTAGACTACTACTAAAATATGGGGAAGCCAAGATGGCTCAGTGGGTTAAGCACTCACTTTGCAGCCCTGGGGACCGAGGATTGAATCCCGGCCCCGGCCCGTGCGGACCCACATGCTGAACTGGGGAGTGCCCCCAGTTCAGTTCTCACTGGGGCAAGACCCTGGCCCAGTTCCTGCCCTGTGCAGCCCTGCACCCACCTGTGGAATGAAACTATGTGGAAAAACCAATGATGTGCAACTATGGAGACTGTTCTGGGCCCTCCCCCTTCTCTCTGTCTCTGTCTCTGTATCTCTCTCTCTGTTAAAAACAATTTAAAAAAATACTAAAATGTATATGGAACCACAGAAGACCCCAAATAGCCAAAGCAATTTTGAAGAACAAGGTTGTTGGTATCATGCAACATTATATCAAACTATACTACAAGGTTATAATAATCAAAACAGCATGGTACTGGCATAAAAATAGACACATAGATTAATGGAATAATCTATTCCATTTAGAGAACCCAGAAATAAACCCTTGCCTATATGGTCAATTAATCTATGACAAAAAAGGCAAGACTATACATTGGGATTAGGAGAGTCTCGTCAATAAATAGTGTTGGGAGGGGATGCTGTGATATCTCAGCAGTTGAGTGCTTGCCTCATAATCATGAGGTCTGGGTTTGATTACCAACCCTGGCCTGTGCACTGAACTGCGACATAACTAGTAACCACTGAGATGGGTCAGTGTCGAAGGTTCTCACCTCCCTTGTGGGAGGTGCTGGGTTCAGTTCCCGCCCAATGTGGCCCCACATCCACCTGTGTGGAATGAAACCATGTCACAACGAATGATGTATAACTATGGAGACTGTTCTAGGCCCTCCCCCTTCTCTCTCTCTCTTACCTTCTCTCGAACAGTAAAATAATTCTTTAAAAAGATAAAAAATAGGGGAAGCCGGGATGGCTCAGTGGGTTAAGCGCTCACTTTGCAGCGCCGAGGACCGGGGATCAAATCCCGGCCCTGGCCCGTGCGGAACCATATGCTGAACTGGGAGCTCCCCCAGTTCAGTTCTCTCTCTCTGTCTCTGTCTCTGTATCTCTCTCTCTCTCTCATTCAAAAATAAAAATAAATAAATATTTAAAAAAAAAAAAAAATGAAACTGGTTCACTTTCTTACACCATATACAAGAATAAACTCAAAATGGATTAAAGACTTAAACATAAGACCCAAAACCATAAAACTCCTAGAGGAAAACATAAGCAATAAACTCTGACATTGTTCTTAGTAATATTTTTTGGATATGCCTCCTCAGGCAAGGGAAATAAAAGAAAATAAACAAAACTACATCAAACTAGGGGAAGCCGGGATGGTTCAGTGGGTTAAGCGCTCACTTTGCAGCCCCGGGGACTGAGGATCGAGTCCCGGCCCCGGCCCCGGCCCGTGCTGACCCATGTGCTGAACTGGGGAGCTCCCCCAGTTCAGTTCTCCCTCTGTCTCTGTATCTCTCTCTCTCTCTCTCTCTCTCTCTCTCTGTCTCTCTCTCTCTCTGTCAAAAACAATAAAAAATTTAAAAATTTAAAAAAAAATGCTAAAAAAAACCCAAAAAAACAAAACAAAACAAAAAACTACATCAAACTAAAGTTTTTGCACAGCAAAGGAAATTATCAACAAAACAAAAAGTCAATCTACTGAGTGGAAGAAGATATTTGCCAAAGATACATCCAGTAAGGGGTTAATATCCAAAATATATAAGGAATTCATATAACCTAACACCAAAAACAAAAAACAAATAATTTGATTAAAAAATAGGCAGGGAGCTGAATAGACATTTCTCTAAAGAAGACATACAAATGGCCAACAGACATATGAAAAGGTGCTCAACATCACTAATCATCAGGGAAATGCAAACTAAAACCACAATGAGATATTACCGGTACCTCACGTGAGAATGACAATCAGCAATACATCAACAAAGAAGTGTTGGTAAGGATTTGGAGAAAAGGGAACACTTGTGCACTGTTGGTGAGATTGTAAATTGGTATAGCCACTATGGAAAACAGTATAAAGGTTCCTCAAAAATTTAAAAATAGAACTACCATATGACCCAGCAATTCCACTTCTGGGTATTTATCTGAAGAAACCCAAAACACTAATTCAAAAAGATATATGCATCTCTATGTTCACTGTAGCATTATTTACAATAGCCAAGATACAGAAGTAAATGAAATCTTGCCATTTGCAACAACATGGATAGACCTAGAGGTTATTTAGCTAAGTGAAATAAGTTAGACAGGAAAAGACAAATAACATATAATTTCACTTATATATGGAATCTAAAAAACAAAATAAATGAACAAACAAAGCAGAAACAAACTCATAAAGAGAGTAAACTGATGACTGCCAGATGGGAGGGGAATTAGGAGGAATTGGTGAAAGATGTGAAGGGATTAAGATGTAGAAATTGCCAGTTACAAAAACAGTCACGGGATGTAAAGAATAGTATAGAGAATATAGTCAATAATATTGTAGTGGGGAAGCCGGGATAGCTCAGTGGGTTGAGCGCTCGCTTTGCAGCCCCGGGGACCAAGGATCGAATCCTGGGCCTGGCCCGTGTGGACCCATATGCTGAACTGGGGAGTGCCCCCAGTTCAGTTCTCACCGGGGTGAGACCCCTGCCCAGTTCCTGCCCTGTGCAGCCCCGCGCCCACCTGTGGAATGAAACTATGTGAAAAAACCAATGATGTGCAACTATGGAGACTGTTCTGGGCCCTCCCCCTTCTCTCTGTCTCTGTGTCAAAAACAATAAAAATAAATCTTAAAAAAAAAAAATAATATTGTAGTAACTATGTATGGTGTTAGAAAGTGTACTAAACTTATCAGGGCAATCACTTCGTAAGTTAATATATAAATGTCTAATCACTGTTGTACATCTAAAACTATTACAATATTGTATGTCAACTTTAATTAAAAAATTAAAAATAATTTTTTCATTACTCAAAGAGAAGAGTACATTTACTGGGCTAGCTTTATATATTCTCAAGAAGTTTCAATTTGGAATTAGGTATGAAGCCAACATATTTCAGGGTCCTAGCACTTAAGCAAGGGGTTTATAAGCCAGCAGTGGGTTTCTGATGGACCTTAATATATATACACTACCAAACTCTACTTCCAGAGGCTCTGACACCATATAGCCCAATAACATGTGTTTGTTAAATACTGTACAGGTATTATGATGTCTTACTGTCCTCCTGACTTCCTCCAACTGAGAGCCATCAAGCTAAAGCCAATGATCCATAAATGTTTTTAAAATGAATGTTTCCCTACAACCGAATAGGTGGATTAAAGAGTCTCAATACTAATACCTGGGCTCAAACACTTGAGCAAAAGTTGAAATTAGATTATTGCCAGTTTTTTCTCATCCATGAAATGCACCTATACAAACTCTTCGGAGAGCCACATGTTAAAAGGCTCAAACTACCACCATACAATCAGACAGGAGAAAAATTTGGGAAAAAATGAGAGAAAGAAAAAGTGGGGGAGAACATGAGAATTAATTACACTTGTATTCATAAAAACTGAGAACTAGAAGAAAGTTTCAAGTCACCTTGCCCATTATTTCATGCGGGCTAATACACAACCCAGATTTGGTTGATGGCTATTAAGGAGGAAAATTTTAAAACCTCTTTCACTTTTTCAAAATCTACACAACCCTACAGCACAGGCAATCCTTTTGCACCCTAATTTAAATCTTGCTTGCTCAGCTTCAGTCCATTTCTGTCTTTTGTTAAAAGAGAAAAACAACCCAGCCATCCTCCACATAAAACTCTTCCAGAAACTTTAAGCAAAGAGGGGGAGAGTTAGTTACCAAGGGCCCACACATTTGCTTCTTAAGGAAAACATAGCCTTAACTGAGATGAGAGGTTGAGCTGACAATTGTACAGGATTTGAAGTTGAAAGGGTATTTACAACTAACTTTGAGTTACACTTCAAGACCCAAGAGATCTGCCATAAAACCTCAAATTATACTTTTTCTCAATTCTACTACATTACAGAGACTTCCCTCCCTTAGAGAAAGTTTTTAAAAATCCCAGCTCTCATCTACTCTCTCTGATAACTTAATCCCCATCTATTGGCTCTCACTTCAGCTGTTAAGCATATTTTAACCATATTTTTAACTAGGTTTCTTCTGAATTAAAAGCCTTTAACAAGTACTACTTTCTGCATATATGTTCTCCCGTTCTCTCTTATGCCCTTCGCACCTAACTTGGCTGCATTTCTACTTCTTTTTCAACATTTTATTATTCTTAATTTTTATTTCTCTTCTAAAGAGCTCACAAAATTCTCCTGACCATTTCTTATTCTTCTGGAATTCTCAGTTTATCTCCCTATATTTGACATCTTTAAATTGTTCTCATTCATTTATTCATTTAATATTCATAGCATACCTTACACCAGGGGTGTCCAAACTTTTGGCTTCCCTGGGCCACAATGGAAGAATTGTCTTGAGCCACACATAAAATACACTAACACGGGGAAGCTGGAATGGTTCAGCGGGTTAAGTGCTTGCTTTGCAGCCCCGGAGACCAAAGATCGAATCCCGGCCCCAGCCCATGTGGACCCATAAGCTGAACTGGGATGTGCTTCCCATGCAGCAGGCCCCCAGTAGGTTCTCGCCGCACCCCCCACCCCCCAACGGTTTGGCCCCTCACTCAAGGGGGTGTGCCTTCCATACAGGAGGCCCCCAGCCCAGTTCCACCCCGCACAGCCCCCACTCCCACCCACTTGCATGGAATGAAACTATGTCAAAAACTGATGATGTACAACTATGGAGACTGCTCTGGGCCCTCCCTCTTCTGTCTCTGTCAAAAAAAATAAAATTAAATCATTAAAAAAATATATTAACATTAACAACAGCTGATGAGCTTTAAAAAAAATGCAAAAAGATCTGATAATGATTTAAGAAAGTTTACAAATTTTTTTTGGGCTGCATTCAAAGCCATCCTGGGTGCGGGCCGTGGGCAACCTTATCCAACCCACAGCCCAGGAGGGCTTTGAATGTGGCCAAACACAAATCCATAAATTTTCTTGCAACATTATGAGATCTTTCTGTGATTTAAGAGAAGGTAAAAGAGACAGACAGAGAGAAGGGGGAGGGCCCATAGCAGTTGTTCATTATTAGTTTTTTGACATAGTTTCATTCCACACAGGTGGATGTGGGCTACACGGGACGTAACCAAACCCAGGGCCTCCCTCATGGGAGGTGAGAACCTTCACCGCCATCCTGGCAGTTACCAGTTGAGCCGCAGCTCAGCACATGAGTCTTTAGGTGTCTGGGCCAGCACTTGATCCCGGGACCTCCTGGCTGCAGAGCAGCACTTGACCTGTTGAGCTATATTGGCATCCTGCAATTTTTTTTTTTAGCTCAGCAGCTATTGTTAGTGTTAGTGTATTTTATATGTGGCCCAAGACAATTATTCTTCCAATGTGGCCCAAGGAAGCTAAAAGGTTGGACACCCCTGCAGGCTTACACTGTACTAAACAGCGTGATGCAAAGGAATAAAAACAACATGACCACTGACTTCAGGAAATATAGATAAAAGAACAATTAGAGATTGGTTCTAAGGTAGTGGGGCTAGTTATAGAAGGCCCTGTTGCTCCCAATAAATATAGAGTTGGATCTAAAAAAAAAAAAAAGGTGGAGAATTTGGTGAAAAGGCTACTTTAGATAGAAAGAATAGTACAATTCAAAGCAGCAGGCCATCTGAGATAAAGAGCTGCAAAAAAGCCCTCTGTCACTGCCTTCTTTGCCCCTTCCCCACAAAAAGGCATAGGTCTTTTGGCTTTTAAATTTTATTTCAGAGTCACTTGATCATGTATCACAAGCTCTCTGTTATCATGATCATCCAGAGCCAGCACATATTAGAGCAGCTGACAAAGCCTTATACACGAAGTCTTATGTGGGTTACCACAAGGCAAGCTTTTAGAGTCATCTTAGGTAGAGTCTTCAATAAGCAGTGAAGGGAGTCAGGAATCTGTAGGGTCCTAGGCACACAAAGACAGCTACTACTCTTGGGTGTTAAAAGTATGTATGCACCAGTAATCTTGCTCTGGCAGACTATTCAAGGGTCATTCAACTTCAGCTAAGTATTTCCTTCATTCACAGCTCTAGGACTAACAAAGCCACTTAAAGAATCTGAAGCACTGAATTCCTATTTCAATTGGGTTGTGCCAATTAATGGTGATGCCAGGGTTATCTTTTTTTACTGTTTTTCTGGAGAGCTTCTCCTCTTGTCTTCTTGCCTCAGGACTCACAGTTGAAACATCCCTTCCTCTGTGAAGTCTCTCCTAATTTCCCAAAGCTGATTTAGGTTCCCTCCCCTATGCTGCCATAAACACCTTTTGCATACTTCTAGGACAGCACTTACCACATCATGCTGTAATTATTTGTCTACAAGTTTTACTAGCCACAAGCTCTTTGATGGCAAAGATAATGTTTTATTCATCACCGATTCCACATGTAATAAATAGGCACACAATAAACATTTGTTGAATGAATTAATGATGAATGACACAGGAAGTTTTAAAGAATCCCAGACCAAAATTACATTAAGTATTAACACTGAAGACTAAATTCCCATCATATTCTTAGAAAAAGAGGCCAAAGATATGAGAAGATTGCTCTAATAGTGCTAGTCATTGCCAGGTTACCAGTCAAGGATACAAGTGTTTGTAGTACTAAGAATGACCCCATACAACAAATGAGTAAACAGAGTCAAATCTGAGAACATTGCTAAGTTTCAGGCTCATTCCCCTGCCTCTGGAGAATATGAACAACAATTAATTATTAAAAGTCCTTGGAAAAGTCACTATCTCCACTGCCATGGAACCTTGTGGCCAATTTTGACTTAATATGACCTCTGACAAAAATATACAGGAAAACTGTTCACCTTATGACCAAATCCAAGGAATGTTCTGCTAAGGGATAGGGATCTGAACTAAGTCCTCCCAGAATACTGCCACGTTGTACATTAGCATTGGCTTAAGTCATCTCTGAAAAGATACAGGCAAGGCAATAAAATGCTGCTGTCTCAAATGCCTCTCCCTATAGCAATCCTGTACTACACAAGGCTACTACTGTGTTTACAGGCTGCTAATAAGACAAAAGTCTAATCTGATCCTGTGGGAACAAAGACCTAGATTCCCTCAGTGATTAAATAAATTTAGCCTACTTTTGTATTCCCAACATTGTTGGACTCAACAAGTTAAAGAAAACATAAAGACCAAAACCCAGACAACTGAGGGGATGAAAAGGGACTTGGCCTCTGAGGAACTTCTGCAGCACGTTGGAATATGGCTCCTGGCATATAGTGAATGAGATAAGCAATGTTCAGGGCAAACCAAGAAAATTGTTTTGATGCAAGTATTTAGCTCTTTGCATGTTATCACACCTAAGAAGTCAAGAAGCCCCAGTTAAAATTAATTTAGGTCCCTTGAAGAGCCAATAAATTTGTTTTGACCCCAGGCAAGAACATTTACCAAGCCAATTCCTCAGACTAGGTGTTAAGTGTATTTCTTTCTGCTACTACTGTCTTACATAACCTAGCTGTAACCTAACACTTGCAGCTATGTTAGGCACAGTTTAGCCCTTCACAAGATATGTGGTCCCATTACCCTCTTCCAAGAAGGGAAACTGAGACACATCATATTAATTTGGCTTCCCCAAACACAGACTTAATTTGTAGTGAGGCCACAATTGAACCCAGGTTGCCTTTCTCCTATTTCTCTTTTCATGAATGAGTATCAGCATGTCCACCCCTGCTGTTCTTTTTACATACACCATTGCTTTCTCAAGAGGCAGAGATGGACACACTTGATCCTTTAGAGCCACAGGAGATTCTAGTTCTCTTTCCCAAGAAAAAGGAAGGAGAAAGAACATGGAGCAGAGAAGGGAAGAATGGAAAGGAGTATCTCCCAATTCTAAGACTCACCTTGGAGCTGAGGTCCTCTCGCCGGTTTCCTGTCTTACTCCTCCGTAATTTGATGGATGGGGATCGCAGCAGGTTCTTAATCCGGCTAGTAATGGTTGATCCTTCCACAGCCATCATGATGAGGAGTCCTGGGGCAGTTCCTGGCCCAATCTTGGGTCTTGTCTCAAAAGCAGCACTGCCTTTCCACTCCACGGGGTCTTCCTGTATGCCCTCTCACTGACCTGAGATGGTAGAGGCCACCTTACGTTCGGCCTAGCAGTGTCTGCAGCTCCTTTATCTCTAGGTATTGATTGCCCTTTCCCATCTCCTCGTCCCGGCCTTCAAACCCAGTGCTGTTCCTTACATCGTCTTAAGGACAAACCCATGAAAAGGGGGGTGGGGGTGGGGGACTCTGAGCTGCGAAGAAATGCCAGGCCCATGTCCGCCACAGGCGTTTAAACTGGAGGGATAGATGGGCCCTAGTAGGGCTAGTGGCTGGTCTGGTCCCCGTTAATTCCAACTGTTCCCATGGCAACTGTAATGTGCAAGGAAGGAAGCCACCGAGGAGTCCCTAGGGGGCCTGGGCACCTGAGCAAGCGGCCGCGAGGACACTCGGTGTGGCGGGGCTCGCTGTGGCCCGGCAACCCGTTCTGCCACGGGAGCCTTCCTCCCCCACCCACGAGCCTCTGGAGCTCCCCCTTGGCCCTCCCTGGGAGCCCTACACCTTTCTTTTTCACCTCCCTCAGAAGCCCCTGCTACTCGCCAGCGCCCCCGTTTGGACCCAGCCTCACCAGCCCCGAGGCCCCGGGGCCGCGTCGATCACAGATCCCTCAGGCATCGCGCTCGCTCTGCGATTTCAGCTCCGCGGCCGAGAGCAGCAGTAGCTATGGTGGCACGAGCGGATCAAAACGCGAACTATCGCCTGGGCCAAGCAACAAACTGGTTAGGCGGAGCCGAGGCGGGGGGTGTGGCCTGGATCCAGGAGGGCTTTCCAAGTGGACCAGTAAGGCTTGTGGGGGCGGAGCCAATGAGAGAGTTTAGGAAGCAGAGGACCTGGGATTTGAGAACCACGAATTCCGTACAAAGTAGTCGCGGATATCGTTCGTTAAAGGAAAATCAATAGGGCATGGCTTCAGAATTGCAAGAACCAAGACTTTTATGGTATTATGAGGCCTGGACCCCCAGAGTACTACATTCCTCAGAGCCCCACCACCACAATGACCACGCCCCCAGGGTGCCACGGATGGCATTTGATAGGCCCGAAAGGCCAGAGCTGAAATTAACTCCTAGTGCAGAATTACAAGATTGAGACAGAGCCATAAGGATCTGCTCCCATCGACCTTAAGTGCTGGGAGTTTAAGTGATTAGAAGAATAGTTGCACGGCAGCGCGTTGACCTACGTGGAAATGACTCTCCGGAGTAACTTTGTTAGATTGCTAAAAAGTGATACTAAGACAACCTGATTGGTCTTGATGGAAAAAAAGGAGACACAGGGAGGGCGAAGACAGTTAATGTGGGACACATTTGTTTCATTGTTTCTTTGGTTTCCAATATCCCAGGGAACTCTCACCGAGTTAACCAGGACTTTGTGGCTCCAGATCTTTTCCTTGTTCCTGTCAAAATTTCCCCCTAGTATAGCTACTTTAGCGAGATCACTGTCAAGCTTGCTGACACTAGATTTCTAGTAGTTTTTCTAGCTCATGTGGGTTTAAGGGTGCACACCAAAATCTTTACAGTATTATTTCACAGGTGCCTCAGTCCAAGTTTATTTTATGAGCCTGACTTTCTGCCTCATTGCTACTTCAACAAATTACCGTATGAAAAGGTTAGCCTAAGCCGGGGGTTGCGAACCTATGGCACGCGTGCCCAAAGTGGCACGCGGAGCAATTATTTCGGAACGCGGAATTAGTTTTTTTGTTATAAAAACATCTTATGCCTCTTATAGACATAAAAATAATCGATACCTCTCTCTCACTCTATGGGTTGGCACGCGAGTCGAGCGAGTATACTCTTATTTCATAAACTTTGGCATTCAATCGCCAAAAGGTTCGCCACCCCTGCAAGTAAGCCAAAAAACTTGGGTCCCAGATAGTTGTATTAACTGTCTCAACCTATCCAGATCATTGGAACCCATGGGGAACATTAGCAAGAGGACCCCTACACCTACTGCTGTGGATGGGTACTGTATATCCAACTGGCTAAACAGGTATGTACTTGTGTACTATAACCACGTATTAAAAATTAGACCGGTAAAGCTCAAGGTTTTGACATAAAAAAGGTAAGAAAATCACCTTCCATAAGACCAACTGGCAACAGGTACAAGAGGCATGAGGCTCCCCCTTCCCAACCATGCACTGCAGATGTAATGAAAAGTGGAATTTTCATTGATTTCCCAGGCAAGAGTCATTAGCCAGAACAGTATGAAATAGGGCTTGGTTCTTTCAACTCCTTGCTAGTCTGTGAATTTACCTCCAGGGGTAGAAGCCAATATAACACTAATGGTGCCACCTGGTGTCCTTACTTGTCTGCTGCATTCCCAGCAACTGCCATCTCCCTCTTCTAGTTGTCTGTCCCTAATTCTCTTGTTTGTGTCAACTAGTGGTTTTCACACTCATGGCCAAGTAAACAGGTTTACAAAGTGTCACTTGTCAATTTCTGTCCAATGCTACACGGGTTTGCCCCGAGAAAATGTTCCCCAAATTACTCTCAACTGAAGCTTAAAGCAAAGGCAAATTAAAGTTCCTGCTTTTATTTTCTAAAATGATCTAGGTGAAAAGCAACTGAAAGCAACCGAGAAGTGTGTAATGAGATTTCTTAAATTTGGATATTTCCAGTTTAGGGCTAAACCCACATTTATTTTTAATTGTTCACAATTTAGTCCAACTTTTATTGTCTAGGTATCAGGTAGCCTCTGAGGTACCAATATGGGAATAGGCTGTAGGCTGTTCCTAAGTTTCATGAATTCCTCCAGAAATTAGTAGTCCTGGTCCACTGTGAATAGAAGCCTTACTGCCTTTTCTACAAATACTTGCCATTCCATCCTCCAAAATACAGGTGACTCTTACATAACTATTTCACCATCCATCTGCAATTTCACTTTTTATTCTGCTTATATGTCCCTAAACATATACTGTATTTTTCGCTCCATAAGACGCACTTTTTCCCCCCAAAAAAAGTGGAGGGGAAAGTGTGTGCATCTTATGGAGCAAATACTGCAAAAAAGAGGGCTGGTTGGGGACCTTAATGATGCCGTGGGGAAGCCTGCAGCCAGATCAGAAAGCAGGGACTGCATGGAAGGAGAGCAGGACCAGGCAGGAAACTTGCATCTTATGGAGCAAAAAATACGGTACACATGGTTGTCACTAAAATACCAGATGTCTAGGAAAAGATGTATACATTTGTCTGTTTTGCACTACTTCATTACACAAGATTTTAAAATTCACCTTAGACTTAACATGCCAATTGATGCAATTATAAGATCCTGGAAACTAACAGGCTAAACATTTGCTCATCAATTCAAATATTTATTGAGCACCTTTTTACATCAAGGCACTGTAGGAGAGCTGTAACCAATGCTAGCAGTTGGAAACAGGATGAATCTCAAATGCTTCCAAGACTGCTTTCCTATTTAACAAAATCTCTTTAACTGCAGTTTACAATAGAATTTAGTAGAGCTTAGATGTCTCAAAATTCCCACTTATTCCATTGTTTAGCCATCTCACATTCCAAACACCTCTCCATCACTATTATTCAACACTTAAGTATCTACAGAGAAGTTCAAATTTAATATACAATACCTCAGCTCAAAAGTTGTATATATCTAATTATTTCCCTTTAAATTTCAAAAATGCATTTTTGACTTTTTTTCTCCAAATGGCAGTGAGTCTATTATATCTCAGCTTTCATTTTCTCTGCATCCACCCACTCATGTTCATGTAAATTTTAGAGATAATTAAGTATTGATGCCCTTAGGACTTTAAGTTTTGTGCAAGAAATGTATTTGATCCTTGGTTATCAATCATTCTCTATGAAAGTACCTGAAAATGTGCCTACTTTGCACATTACTGTTCTTTTTTTTTAATCATCTGGAACATGGTCTATCACCATTGTTTAGGCCCATGTTCAAAGTGCATTTACCTCTCAATTCACCTGATCCCACTCCATCTGAGTATCTCAACCAGTATATGGGGGGAAAAAAGATACTATTAAACCCTGCCTCAAGTAATATATGGATTCTCTGCCTTACTTGTGTTCAAAACATTTTCACTTTTTTTTTTTTTAAAGATTTATTTATTGTTTTTGACAGAGACAGAGAGAAGGGGGAGGGCCCAGAACATTCTCCATTGTTGCACATCATTGGTTTTCCCATAGTTTCATTCCACAGGTGGGCACGAGGCTGCACAGGGCAGGAACTGGGCCAGAGTCTCGGCCCGGTGAGAACTGAACTGGGGGCACTCCCCAGTTCAGCATATGGGTCAGCATGGCCGGGGCTGGGATATGATCCTCGGTCCCTGGAGCTGCGAAGTGAGTGCCTAACCCACTGAGCCATCCCGGCTTCCCCCATTTTCACTTATTCAAAGGCTTACTATTACGTTATTTCATCCATAATTCTTTGGGGGAGGGGGATGACTTGCATCTATAAAATTACACAAAATAATTTGTATGAAGTTTATATAACAGAATAGTTTAATCTAAAGGACTCCTTTAGGGGAAGCTGGGATGGCTCAGTGGGTTAGGTGCTCACTTTGCAAGCCTTGGAGCCTGAGGACCGAATCCTGGGCCTGGCCCATGCGAACCCATATGCTGAACTGGGGTGTGCCCCAAGTTCAGTTCTTGTCGGGGTCCTATGCGGGAGGCTCCTGGCCCAGTTCCTGCCCTGCGCAGCCCCGTGCCCACCTGTGGAGTAATGGAAAACTAATGCTGTCAACTATGTAGACCGCTCTGGGTCCTCCCCATTCTGTCTGTCTCTCTGTCAAAAAACAGTAAAAATAAATCTTTAAAGAACTCCTTTAATAAAATCTTTTTATAAATTGGAATACTATTTAACTTATATTTGCTTTAAGAACATCTAATTGTCCTTACCTGCTAAGTCTTACTGCTTATGTTGTTGCTCAGGGTAACAGGTATATTCATTCCCTTGCACACACTGTTACTATGAGGCCAGACTTCCTTCATTGTAGAACGATTTCTTGAGACATACAGTTGCCATCAAGTTATACAAAATTCTGAAGTCTCCATGTGAAAAGCATTCTTTAAGGATTAGAATACCAAAAACCTCCCTCAAATGGCATGTCAGAAACTTTGAAAATGGTAAGGAATTCCTACAATAAAACTTTTTTCAGCGGCACCTCTCTCAAATATGCCTCAGGGTATTAGGATTCTCTACTCCAACTCAAAACAAACCTACCGACAACAAGTTCTGCTTTTAATTATTGTAACTGATTTATTTAAGTTTATTCATTCTGCCTTCCACTCACCAAACTTCTGTTCTTGGTTTCTAAAAAAAATAGTCATTTTTCAAAAGCAGAAAAGGAAAAGATATATATATACACATATATATATATATTTAATATACAAAAGAAAAGGCTAAATCTGACATAATTTTACTTTTAAAAACATTCCATTTATTTACAGACGTATAAAAAGGCGAATTATTGGTCTACTGAAATCATGCTTCTTGTAGAGTTGAGAGCTCACTGTTCTCCCGATTCCTCAACTCTTAAATCACACACAATTTTTCATAAATCAGTTTCTCCTGGGATAAGGTTAAAAGGTAGGAGTTTTGGAGATTTTAGATTTCTGTCAAACTGCATGATTGTTCTGAAGACTGAGCTCCCCCTCAAAATAGCCCTGATAACTTCCTAGTTCTAAGAGGTCTTGAAAACACCATTTCTTGGGGGTTCATAATGAACACAGGGAATCATCTCTCATTTCCCTTTGTACATCTCTCATAAACAGAGTCAAATATCTTTCCCATAAAGCACTGATTATTACCTGTTTATCTATAAAACAGGGAACAGTGTTCAGAGCAAAATAGGTCCTTCTTTTCCTGAGGATTATTCACTTACTTGCCTGTTCCTTGGCTGACCCTCAAAAGCCTAACAAGAACCTTGGGAAGCCAAGAGGAAATGTGAGGACAAGACAAGCAAGGAAATAATGGGAAACTGCTATACCTGGATTAAAGTACTAGCATCTCCAAGGACAATTATTAGCGGGGAAGACAGGTGCTGGACTCCTTGGCTAAGGCATTGAATAAAATCTGCTGGGTAAAGAGGAATGGAAAGGATAATGAAAATCTGAAGGGCACTCATTACCCACTTCAAGCTTCTTCAGTAACCTTAAAGGTTGAATGCTGGATGAGCAAGGTCTAGAAAGGCAAATAGCACAAACAACGAAGAATCTGCTCCTACTACAATTTGCAGAGGAAAATTTCTCACTCTTTTCTGTCAATTCCAGACTAGAAAGGGAACCAACCCCACGAAAGTAATAATTCACTGGCTAGAACCATTCCAAAGTCGATCTCACAACCTAGGTCTGAAGAGATGCTGAGTGGGATTTGGGATAAACGTGGCAGGGGATATACAACAGCATCACCTAGGCACAGCCCAGGCACTGGAAGCTCTTGTGTTAGTGTTTAACAACACAAGCAAATCCTGTCAATGAAGACAGAACATGGGTTACATTCCAAAATATAATTATTTAAGAAAGGCAGAATGCAGCAGCTAAATCCCAGTCTATACATTTTCAGAATAGTGATTCTTGCCCCCAGGAGTTTTCAAGAGACCCCTCAAGTGCACCGTGATTATTTACAAACTAGATAGGAAACATCATTTCTATACTCAATACAAATCTCATCTTCTAGGTTGAAAACTTCAGCCTTTGAGAAATCTATGAAAACTATACAAAAATATAAATATCTTTACCTTTACAGACTGTCAGTCCTTCATACCCTGACAGCTAATGAGTGAAAAAATTCTACAGATCATTGAATCCATGGTAGCAGATATAAAAAATATATCTTGTGATTCAAATACTGCCTATTTCCCTGGTAAAGAGTGCCTACTGTGACTTTCCTTTACGTAACATCCTGTGCAGGTAACAGTGAATGAAACCTTCAAGCACCAGGAGGCTGGTTTGAGTTCAGATATATCCAGCCCCACAATTTTTTATTTTGGCCACTGTCTCTGGTCTGGGAAGGGAATGCTTTTTATTTTAGCTGTCTCTTGAGTGATGTGATTTGTGAAAGGGGGAGCTCCCTCTATATCGACCTCCAAAATATATATTCCCTGGTACTGTGAAATGGTCTTTTCAACACCCAAAAACAATAAGGGAGAACTAGTATACTTTTTAACATCTCAAAATAATCATCTTAGTAATAAAAATTAAAAGCATTCCTACTTTACCAGAAGGCTTGGACTGATAATTCTGATTGAAAAGGTGAGAGAATGGAAGCTACTTGGGATATAAAAAAGAGAATTTTGCTGAATGACACAAAGTCCTTCACTTTGGTAATCCATGGTACCCATCCCTCTCTGCCCCTACTCTTGAAACACCAACTAGAAATTATCTCTTCTGGATCCCTCTGCACAAGTGCATCACATTCCTTGGATTTCAGACTTAAACAACAGCTATCAACTATACATCAGTCCATAGCAAGTCGAAGTCTCAAGCAGCTTTTTCTCCGGGGTAGGGGTAGCGGGGACTAGGAAACCACTATGGATCTAAAATCTTGTTATGAATTCCTTAGGTCAGAGGGGCACCTCGTGTTCAGTAATGGATCACATCGTCTTAGAGAGGATGAGGAGACCCAGCACCACAAATGAGGTAACACATTTTAACATAATCAGAATTTCATAGTTTTTTAAACTGAGGTCAGAACCCTAACCCCTTTCTCTACCATTATCCATTGCATCAAAGTCAAGGATCACAGTTTCATGACACAAACAAACAGATGCCAGCAGAGAAAGGAGGTTTCCCTTCACAGCTTGGCCTCTGCCTGAGGACAAATAAGTTCATTTCCCTGTAGAACTTGGTGAGACTCCAGGGTTGCCCAATTTGGCCACAACAGGTGCCAACGTAGGCATCACCTTGCTCTCCCGGCATTCCTGGTCATTCCCTGGTAAGTTTATTTTGTGTCCAACTGATCCAACTTTGGCAGCTATAGGTGCCAAGCAAGGCATCACCTTGAGACTCTGACCATCTGTATCACTGGAAGGATTAGCTACTTTTAAACCTAGAGGTGCCAACTTTGGCATAGGCCTCCACAAAGTATCTGTGCTGCTGGTCTCTAGGCCAGCCTTCATGTGTAGAATGGGGGGTGAGGTCACACTTTCCGGCTCTGCAGCAACACCAGAAGTAGTACTCTTCCCTCCATCACTGGGTTTCCTGTGGGAAAGAACGGAATCCTTTATCTCAGAGTCAATAACAATCTTAAGGACATCTGGCTCAGAGGCTGGTTCTGCAAGTTGTTTTTCATTCTCAGAAAAGTCATCATCATCTTCCAAGTGCAAAAGGAGGGGACTGACAGAGTCACTCTCTCCTTGTACATCAGGCAATTCTTTCACACCAGTTCCCAAGTGGCCAACCTGGAAAGTTGCTCTGTTCCCAGGAGAAAGCTTACTAATAAAAGCTCGTCGAGAATCCCCTGAGAATTCTGTATCGATAGAGTTGGGCAGTTCCGCCAGGCTAACGGAGTCATCATTTAGTTGCTGATTAAGAAAGGCAATCTCATTGAGTAGAGAAGTCAGTGTCTCATCAGTATCATCCTCATCTTCTATGTTAGTTAGCATTTCACTCGGATCCAGTGCTGCTTCCTCTATAGCTGATGCTACCTTTCGCAGTTCCATCTCTATGCTTGAGTCTTTGAGATCTTTCATCTTTAATTTATGAAATGAAGACTCCTTTGGCTTTAATCTCTCCCGTCTTGATTCACTCTCTTTCCATGTATACTGAATCCCTCTCATATCACCAGAAATCTTTTTGGGTAAGAACTCTTGTGCTTCTTGCATACTGGAAACATCAACTATTTGGGGAAAACCAGAATCTTTATTTGCAAGAAAAACCTGTGTTGGACTCAATGCCATTCTGCCATCTCTATGGTTGCCTCTGGAAGAGATTCTACCTGAATCTTCAAAGGAGTTATCTTCATTCCTGACAGTGTTTTTCAGGTGGTCAGGTGGCTTACCATCAGGAATTTCATGAGAATATTTGCTGCCACCAGTATCTACCAAATCTCCTTCTGTGGCCAGTGATGTCACATTAACAATTCTTGGCATCATGAATAAGTCATCATTTTCTGGAAAGGAAAAAAATTTCATTTAGATCTACAATGGAAAGCATCTCTCTCATTCTTACCCAATGACCATCTCAGAGAACTATAGTTAAAATTCATCAGTCTACTTTCATCATAAAGATGAAATAATATATTAGCTCTTCAAATTATAGACCTAACATAACAATAGGTAAAACCTCACCAAAAGACTGTTTGAAATTACATCATTAATAAGCTCTACTTAAATATTTCATAGCTAGCCTTAGCCCCAACCCTAACACTAATCCTAACCCTAACAGTAACCCTAACCATAACCCTAAACCTAGACTGAGTTCCAGCACTAACCCTAACAGTAACCCTAATCCTAACCCTATCTCAAGCCTAACACTAACGGTGACCTTAACAGTAACCCTAATCCTAACTCTAACCCTACCACCAACCTTAACCCTAACAATAACCACAAACCTAAACCTTGATCTAGCCCTAGCTCTAGCCTTAAACCTAACCCTAATAGTAACAAAAAACAAACAAACAAAATATTCATAGAAATGCTCCCCAAGTTAATTCTAAAACCTGAGGCAGAAATGCATCGTCATTCTGTTCACCCAATAGCTACTATTCTGAGGAGAAAATGAAGCCCTGCAGAATTATAGAGACAGAATGACTCTTCCAAAATGGATTTAGCAGTATTAGTAAGGATACCTTTTTATCTTAATAGAAATGTAGGTGCCTAGAACCTAATCATCAAAGTGATTTGTTTTCAACTCTACTCCCTATCTCCAAAAGCAACTGGCGCCCCAACTGAAGCAGGCTGGTAATGTAGAATAATAATACAAAACTGAAAATATTTATCCATACCAAAAAACTAAAACGCTGACTCATCTTCCTTTTATTTTCACACCTTTTCAGTTTGTTTTTTTTAAACTCTTTTTTTTTTATCTTTTTATATTTATAGAGAGTAATTATTTTATCTTCAGTGCATATTTATTTTTATTTTACTTTTGACAGAAAGAGAGAGAGAGACAGAGACAGCTAGAGAACCGAACTGTGGGAACTCCCCAGTTCAGCATGTGGGTCCTGCCGGAGCCGGGATTCGATCCTCAGTCCTCGGGGCTTCAAAGCGAGCGCTCAACCCGCTGAGCCGTCCCGGCTTTCCCCAAAGCTATATATTTTTATTTATTTATTTATTTTTTATATTGTTTTTGACAGAGAGGGAGTGAGAGAGATACAGAGACAGAGAGAGAACTGAGCTGGGGAACTCCCCAGCTCAGCACATGGATCCGCACGGGCCAGGGCCGGGACTCGATCCCTGGTCCCCAGCGCTGCAAAGTGAGCGCTCAACCCACTGAACCATCCCGGCTTCCTTCAGTTCTTTTCCTACTAGAAATAACTAGACATCACAAAATAATTCCCAATACCCCCTAAAACGACCAATCCGTAATACCACAGATGGAGTCAAGTGTATTCTTTAAAAAAGGATCATCTCTTAACAAGGTACAGGCAAATACAATAGCTCTTTATCATTACAGAACATTTCAAAGATTTTCTCTGTCACTGTGATATACCAGCAATAATTCTTTTTCACTACCCATACAGGACAACATCTATGATATACCTGATTGGGTCACAGCACTGTTGGAAACTTGAGGCTTCAGATCTGCTTCTAAGAGAGCAGGAGAAACAGTTACCACTGGTCCTGAGAATAGGGGACCTTTTAAGGTGAGCAACTGCCCTTGCGGAGTCATCACAATGTTGGCAGAGTTGAGTGAAGTATTAGAGGGTGAGGTATTTTCTGTAAAGAAGATCAGAAATTAGTTAATGATAAAAAATCTTCAACTAATGCTAGGATAGCCTAGGAGTCTAGGAGACATCCCAAAACCATATATTGATTTAAAAGTCAAAAAATAAACCTCAAATTTAGTTAGGGACCACAAGTTGGAATTTACTTTCTGAACCACTTTTCAATGAGTAATGGTTATATCTGTCCATTGATTTTTCTAATGAACAGAATTCCTTATTGTTGAAGAACAGAGCTCTGGAACCACTTTTTCAATGGAATGCATCTGAGAGCCTGAATGGTGAATCTAGATGAAGGCACAGACAAGTCTATACCTAGGCTCACTTTCCTATACCCCTCTAAAAAATTACTTCAAGTTTCTAGACCTCCGTTTTTCCAACTGTGAAATGAGGTAATTAAGACTAATGATCATTAAAATCTTTTCTTAGCAAAAACACCACTTGATCTGCAATGTTACTAATTCACTTCACTATCCATCATTACTTTCTTAGTTGATATAATAAACCAGATTTCCTGGTTCATTCACTGCGTTATCCCAAGAGTAAAAAAGGATATACCATTATCTGAGGATATAAATAAGTAATGTAAAATCAATACAACCCTCACTTCCAAAATCAAGATGGAGAGTAATAAAGTTAAAATCAATTTATTGTTGGGCAATTCACTAATAGGCAATCTGATGGAAAACAGAGCCTGATTCAACATTAACATTTTTTAAATTTCCAATTTATTTGTCTCAACTAGAGACAAACGTTTTCAAATCATGAGCAGAAGTGCAGGGAAATCAACAGTTCATGTATGAAAAGACTGCAAGCTATAAAACACTCCCTGCAGAGGAAAACCACCTGCCTATAGACTGCTATCAAAAGTAGGTCTTAAACATTACCATGACTGGTAATTTCTTAAGATTTGCTTTAGTGTGAAAGCTAGAAACAAAAATCTAATATATAATAGTTAATAATATGGCCACAAGATGTTCAGTCCACTAAACTAAACTGATGCTCATCTACATTAAGGAAAGCAAAGAATGTCCCTCCTACCTGTGGCCTGGTCTCTTTTTCTGGAAAGAATCAAAGGTTTCCCCTTTCTGTGATTTATAAACATCTGTCCAAGATCTACAGATGATGCAGAAGATCCTTCCTGCTGTTTGCTAGTTCTGGGAGACACATCAAACTCATCTGATCCCATCTTCTTTTTTCTTTTTTGTGCCTCTAGTGCTTGTTGTTTTGCATAAATATACTCTAGCTTCTTCAGGACCACTTCTTCTGTCTTACCTACAGGTTGACAGGGAATAAATTGTCACTCTCTGTATGACCCCACATAATAATGAGAAATAGAGTCAACTGAAATTCAGTTGATTAAACTATATTCCCCAAAACTATGGAAGGCAAGAGTGATTATAATCCAGAAGAAATGTCCCACCCAATCAAAAGATAACTTGCTTGCTATTAACTGTGGGAATCAAGCTTTAAACTAAGTAGTATCTGAAAAATCTGAGAATTTTTCTCTTCACTAAAGCTACTATAATAATCTTACCAGAGATCATCCATGTATCTCACCTGAAAGAGATGATACTTTCCGTATCAAAATATTCCGTTTCCGAGTCAGGAGATTTTTCTGTCCTATCAACTTGTCTGCCTGATCTGTTAGTCCCTGAATTTCGCTGAATGCCTAAAAAGAAATAGTAATATCATGTCAATCGAGTCACTCTTTCCTAAAAATGGATGAGGCCTACACAATTTCTTTAATGGAAAAAAATTTTTTTTTTTTAAATATTTATTTATTTATTTATTTATTTATTTATTTTTTTAATATTTTTTTTTTAAAGATTTATTTTATTGATTCTTGACAGAGAGAAACAGAGACAGAGAGAGACAGAGAGAAGGGGGAGGGCCCAGAGCAGTCTTCATAGTTGACATTAGTTTTCCGTATAGTTTCACTCCACAGGCGGGCACAGGGCTGCGCAGGGCAGGAACTGGGCCCGGAGCCTCCCACATAGGTCCCGGCAAGAACTGAACTGGGGGCACACCCCAGTTCAGCATGTGGGTCCGCATGGGCCGGGACCGGGATTCGATCCTCGGTCCTCAGGGCTTCAAAGCGAGCGCTTTACCCGCTGAGCCATCCCAGCTTTCCCTATTTATTTATTTTTGACAGAGAGATACAGAGACAGAGAGAGAACTGAACTGGGGGAGCTCCCAGTTCAGCATATGGTTCCGCACGGGCCAGGGCCGGGATTCGATCCCTGGTCCCCGGCACTGCAAAGTGAGCACCCAACCCACTGAGTCATCCCAGCTTCCCCTGTGGAAAAAATTTAATCTAGTATTTTAGAAAATTTTAGAATGCCATTAAAATAATTTTTTTTTTTTTTTAAAGATTTATTTATTGTTTCTGACAGAGAGAGATATACAGTCAGAGACGGAGAGAAGGGGAAGGGCCCAGAACAGTCTCCATAGTTGCACATCATTGGTTTTTCCACATAGTTTCATTCGACAGGTGAGCGGGGCTGCACAGGGCAGGAACTGGGCCGGGGTCTCACCCCGGTGAGAACCGAACTGGGGGCACTCCCCAGTTCAGCATATGGGTCCGCATGGGCCGGGGCCGGGATTCGATCCTCGGTCCCCGGCACTGCAAGGTGAGCGCTTAACCCACTGAGCCATCCCGGCTTCCCCATTAAAATAATTCTTGATGTTTCTGAAACTTTTTGGTAACCTTCAGGTTTTCTGAATTATACTTCTAGGAAACACAATTATTTCCCAAAAGCATCACTAAGTGGTTAACAGGTTATTTCAACTACTGTAAAGAGATATAAAATATTTTACTCTACTTAAATTTTAATAATCAACTTTAAAATCATCTCCTAGTCCAAGCAAAATCTAGATAAAATAACTCTGTTCTAAAGATCTATACATGCTTGCCTTGGTACTCCTCCAACTTCTACTTTAAAAGCAATTTAAATGAAATTACCTTAGATATTCTGCAAACTTAAAACTTCTGCTAGCTTAATATTTCAGGTTTTGTTTTCAAAATGACTGTCAACTGTATTGACATACATAAGAAGCAAATTAAAATATCGCTTATACTGTGCTTCTCACTGTGATAAACTTTTCTAAGTGCTACAGAGAACTTCAACGTAAAGATCTTACCAGGGTTTCTGACTTTTTGAAGAAAGGACAACTCAGCCAATTAAGAATCTATCTTTCAATAAAAAGCTACTCTTAATTCATCATAAAGACTTTTCCCCCTAAAATACTGGTTCCTAAGCAGTGGTTATGTGTACCTTTGGGGGTACATGCTAGGCTATTCAGGGGTACATGAAAAATTATCAGTAACAATATTCAACGGTGTTACGAACATTATATAATTAAATCTGTGGTTTGTTCTTTTAGTGTAGTAATTTTTCTTTCCTAACTTATACCTCATTTCCACTATTTTACATTAACATAGGCACTAAAATGTCAGTATTTAAAAACAGCTATTTTTAAAAATAAGGGGTAAATTTTACAGTAATGGGTTTAAAAGGGTACACAAGTGGAAAAAGGTTGGGAACCACTGCCGTAAAAGATTTATTGGGCCTTCACTAGCCCACATTCAAATGTTAAATACAACTCTATCTCAAACTCCCTCAATATGGTAATGTTTTCTCTTCTAATATCTCTAGGAGATTCTCTTAATCAAGCTCTTAAGTGTCATTTACACAGAATACTTACTCTAGTGAGAATGAGACTTTTGGAAACTTTGGAAGAATGAAGTAATCCCAATGTGATCTTCAACTTCTCAAAGAGATCCCTCATTTCACCACGCCGCCGCCGTTCATTGGCAGTGTGTGTCCGGCGATAATAAGCAAAAGCTTCTGCTTCTTTCTGTAGTTTTTCACTCCAGTAATCAGGCTTCAGTTTTAGAGGCACTAGTGGAGGCTGTCAAACAAAAGACTGCCAATTAAATATCTCACATATACCTTCCATCTTCTTCCATCCCAAATAGTACTGCTCTAGTATCAGACACTAACCATCTTCTGCTTGGACTATCGTAATAGCTTCTCAATTAGTCATCTTACTATGACTGTCTATCCTTCCTCCAAACCTAACTTCAACAGTGTAAATTCTTAACATTTAAAACTCAAACTTTGCATTTTTTAGAAAAGTGTTTCTTAACCCTTAGGAAGCCTTAGGTTTCCTCTTCTCTCCCTCCCTCCCTTTTTTCTTTCAGATTATTTTATTGTTTGAGAGAAGGAGAGAGCGCGCCAACCCAGAGCAGTCTCCATAGTTGTACATCATTAGCTGTTGACATAGTTTCATTCCATTCAGGTAGATGTGGGTCCACACAAGCTGGGAACTGAACTGGGAGCCTCCCCACATGTCAGGCGAGAACCTTCACTGAGGCATCCTGATGGTTACCAGTTATGCCACAGTTCAGAATATAGGGTTTGCATGGGACTGGAGCCATGAATCTAAACCCAAACTTTGCCATTACAAGGTAGGTGCTCTACTGCTGAGCTGTCATAGCCGTCCCCGGCTTCCTTTTTCTTTTATTTATTTCACTGTAATTTTTAAAATTGTTTACTCTAAAGAATAGATGCAGATAGGGTTTTAAATAGAAATATTTAAAAGGTCTACAATGAAAAGCAACTGTGCCCTGCACCTGTACATGGGTCTTCAGAAACAACCATTTTTTGATGCTTTTAGTTACTTTTCTGGTTCTTAAATCTACACTTAAATAAAAAAAAAAAAAAGGAAATGTAAACTTATTCTTTTCAATTTTCAATACTATCTATTTACTGTCTGCAGAATAAAATTTAGCTCACACCCCTCTCACAACATCAAAAAATCTCGAATTTCATCAACACGATAGTATCTCTTTGTAAAACGAGGGTATCAGCAACTCGTTAACCTTTCTCTCTTATTTTTCCTTCCCTATTTCACCTCCCTATCTGTCATTTATACTTAGACGTTTTTTAAGACTGAAATTAAGTCTTCCATACTTTATTCACAGATTATAAAAGCTTTTAAAAATCATTAACAGTGGCTACCTATTATGACCATGTGAATACTACCGTATATTCCGGCATATAAGACGACCGGGCGTATAAGACGACCCCCTAATTTTACAGTTAAAACATAGGTTTAGGCCTATATTCGCTGTATAAGACTACAGCCTCGGAAGTGGGGTAGTCTTATACAGCGAATATAGGCCTAAACCTATGTTTTAACTGTAAAATTAGGAGCGGGGGGACAGTTGTGGGGGGAGGTGGGAGTGGGCACTAGATATAAGGTGATGGAAGGGGAACTGATACTGAGTGATGGGCACATAATACGATGCATGAATGATGTGAGGTGGACTTGTACATCTGTAAACTGTCTAATTGTTACCAACCAATGTAACCTCATCAAATTTAACAATAAATTTAAAAAAAAAAAA
>PVKE010012916.1:0-37477 GCA_004027555.1 Craseonycteris thonglongyai
GTGGGGGTGGGGGGGTTCTTGATTAAAAATTTGGTCTATCTCTCGCTGTTCCCTAGCTTGTCGTGCATTCTTTCCAAAAATCGGGACTTTTTTAAAACGCCGAGGGATGCGGGATAAATTGTTAAAAATCGGGACTGTCCCATCAAAAGCGGGACGTCTGGTCACCTTATGTAGTGTCGTCATATGAAAGTGAACTGTGGTCTCAGCCTAATAATTCCCCACGTGAGTCACAGAGGGCCCTGTCCTACCTAACAACAGAGCTTCTATTCTCTGCCATGTGTACCTGCAAACTCCCTTGCAAAATGTTTAGTAACTGTTTCTCACAGAAATGCCACTGATAACACACAGATGATATATTATAAAATCAGACACCTGAAACCTATACAATTTTACTAACCAATGTCACCCCCAACAAATTTAATTTCGAAAAAGCACTCATATAGTTGAGTTCATCAAAATTCCCAAGTCGATGCAAAAGAACATTAGCAAAACATCTATCCCTGCTTGCCAGCAAAGAATGTGAGGTGAAAATAGAATTCTAGAATGGTTTTTCAGACCCAAACTTACAAAAAGACACACAGCTAAGATTCCAAAAGCCAAAGCAAGGCCTTTCATTCACTCCACTTTTCCCCCTCTGTTATCTCATGGCCATAGATGAAGTAAATAACCACATGAAAACATGGCCAATCTAACAAAACAAAACAAAAATTAAAAAAAAAATCAGGAAGCTTTCATTTGTCTTTAAAATAATACTAGTTACTTGGAGTTAGTAAATGTAAGAAATAGCGAAGTAATTTATTTGACAGATGAAGCAAAGGAAAAACTGAGAGTGCTAAGATTCTGGAATTTTGTCTGAAGTATTGCTTTCTGTGAAGAGAATAGCCCTGGATTTGAAGCGAGGAGACCTGGGTTCAAATCCCATCTCTGCCAATTCCAACTGTGTGAAGCCTGGCAGCTCATTCACCCTCTCTGTGCCTCAGCACCCTCATTCCACAATGGAGTAAAAAGTGCCCACAGCACATTCTTGCTGAGAGGAAAACGCCACGGTGAAAGCTCTTAGCACCGTGCCGGGACTCAGTAAAGGTGAGCTGAACATTAATCTAGTAGCCAAGAATAAATACATTTTGCAGACAGCAAAAAGCTCAGCATGAGAGGCTGCCTTGAATAAGAGTCAACTATCTCAAAACATTGTCACCAAGAAAAAAAGTCTTCATCATTTGCAGGAGGGAAAGGAATGAGTAATTTGAGGACAAAGGTTATTTTATTTTATTTTATTTTATTTTTATTATCTGTCTGTTTTGGGTTTGAATTTTGGTTTGGGGATTGTTTGGGGGTATTTATTTGTTGGTTGGTTTGGTTTGATTGGTGTGTGTGTGTGTGTGGTACCTACTGTACGTTAGGTACTCAATATGTATTTGTTGAATGGGATTAAAGGAGGGAGGAATCTAGTAAGGTATCTTGTCTTTCCTGTAATATACTATATTCCCACAACTTATCATAATGGCATACATAGATTACATTTTTTGTATGGCTGGATATTAGTTTTTTGTTGTGTTTCTTTTTAGATGAGATACAGCTGACATATAACATTGTAGTCGGTTTAGGTATATAACATAGTGATGTGCTATGTGCATATACTGCACAATGATTAGCACATTAAGTTTAGTTAACATCCATCACCACACAGTTACAAAAATTATTTGGCTCATGATGAGAATTTGAAGACCTGCTGTCTTAGTAAGTTTCAAATAGACAACAGAGTCTTAACTATAGTCCCCATGCTGTACATTACGTCCCTAGGACTTACTTATAACCAGAAGTTTGTACCTTTTGACCACCTTCACCCATGATTCTCCCACACCTACCCTTTCTCTGGCAATCACTGATCTGTTCTCTTTATCCATAAGTTCAGTTTTTTGTTTCCTTATTTGTTTTTTACTATTCCACATATAAGTGAAGTCATCATGTATCTGTCTTTTTCTATCTGACTTATTTCACTTAGCATAATGCCATCAAGGTCCATCCAAGTTGTCACAAATAGCAGAATTACCTTCCTTTTTGTGGCTGAAAAAAAATATTTTTTTTTTTTTACAACTTCTTTATCCATTCATCAACTAATGAAAACTTAGGTTGTTTCCATGCCATGGCTATTGTAAATGCTGCTGCTATAGGAGTGCAGATTTTTTTTTAAAATAGCCATTATATTTTCTTTGGATAAATACCCAAAGAATACTCATTTTTAAAATAAAAACTTTCAAGTTGTTTTTGCAATACATTTTATATTACCCTTCTAAGTTTCGTTTTTACTTCTGTTTATAGTAGTTATAGCCTCTAAATTGAGATAAGCTCTGTCTGACTGTCAGTATTTTATAAAACCTATTGTCTCGCCAATATCATGAAACTGTTCATAATACAATATTCTGTCCAACTGTCTCTCAGCTTAATTGTCTCCCAACTGTTTTTATCATAACAACCCATATCCCTGAGCAATTAGTTTATTATGCAACCAGCCCCATAAAGTTTCCAAGAGATCTGAGTCCTCCCCAATCTCTTGCCCCAAGTTCACAATTTAAATTTGTTTCCTCACCCAGCATCCATCCGCACTTTAAATAACAAGCCTGCAATACAGCAGAGGAGAAAGGAACTCACCTTTCATTTTGCCTCAGTCAACAGAAGCTCTCAGAATTCTTTCCAAGTCCAAAGGAAATGCAAATGCGCCCCCCACCCCCCCATCAGGTTTTCCTTCTGTGAGGAAATCGAGGACTTCTGAGCAAAGCAATCACTAGTCATTTACTAGTTGTGACCCCAGGCAATTACTGAACCAACTGCTCCCTGTCTCAAGTTCCTCATCTTAAAATCAAGATAATGATAGCACCAACTTCATAGTTTTTATGAGGATAAAAGATTTATATTTTAAAATACTTAGAACAAAATATTCAATAGCCCCATTAAGTACATGTTTTAAAAAAATATTTACCTGGTGGGGATGGCGAGATGGCTTAGCGAGTTGAGCACTCGCCTTGAAGCCCTTGGATCTGAGGATTGAGTCCACGTCAGAGTCCCAGTCCCAGCCTGCGTGTACCCAAGTGCTGAACTGGGGCATGCTTCCCATGTGGGAGGCCCCACACCTTCCTGTGTGGAATGAAACAATGGGAAGGCTAGGGGGGAGTATGGTGAGAGGGCATCAAATGTAAAAGAAAATAAATAAAAAATAAAAACTGATGACTCAGCTGTGAAGACTGCTCTGGACCCTCTTCCTTCTCTCTCTCTCTCTCTCTCTCCCCCTGTCAAAAGCAATCAAAATAAATCTTTAAAAAAATAATAAAAATAAAATTTTGGAGAAGTCTTCTAATGAATGACAAAGTGTCTTGTTTTGTTTTTTAAATAAGGACTTTCAGCTACGTCCTAAACCACAATGTTCACAACTGCACATAAGCAATGCTAACAAAAACAAAACAAATATCAGACACAGTCACTCTATGGATGAAGGGGAACAAGGTAGAGTCAAGATCTGTTCAAGGTCATGTGTGAAATCAGACAGAGAAAAGGATACTAAATGTCTCTCAGCTGCAACTAAAGGGGTAACTTCTGCTTCTTTCCCAATAACAGCTCAGTCCCATTGTAAACGTCCTGCCTCCTGAACAAAACACCACCAAGATATCCAGCCATCGAACTGACCCCACGTCTGACAGCACCCATCCCAACCCGGCCCCTGCTTCTTGAGACGTTCCTTAGAATTACGAAGCCATTGTCCAAATCCCACAGTAAGCCCCACCGAGGCCCTCTTAGCAAGTGGCCTTCAAGTTCTCTGATGTCACCCTCTGGGCTGTGGGAAGCCAAGTACAGCTGACCTTGGTTTGACTTAAGGTGTGGCCCTGCCAATGCTTTGCCTGGGTGGGCCGTATTATTACACCACTATCAACAACCAAACCAACAGCTATCATGTACTGAGTGTTGTCTCAAAGTGCTTTGCGTGTATTAACTGGATCCCCACACCAACCTGTGTCCTGGACTTAGAGAAATGAAATAACTTTCGTAAGCAGAGATGTGTGAATTCAAACCTGTTCCGTCAGACACAGAGCTCAGCATCTCAACCCCCACCCTCCACTGCTTCCCTGATAGAGGCACTTGCCCCACAGGCTTCATAGCCTGTCTCCTAAGTTGGAATTGAGCCCAGCTCACCCCAGTTCTGCTTGATTATTTCCCAGTTCATGTTTATGGCCAAAGAAATGAGAAGGAGAAGCAGCCGGGAATGTCCTCTCCCCAAAGGGAGTAGCATTTCGGTTTGTGTTCCCGGCCACATGAACCTGGATCTATCGGTTGTAAACGTGGAGCTTAGAACAGCTTCTCGGCAGAGGAAGCAGAATGGACCGAGGAGACAGCGTGGGCCATGAAATCTGCGTGACCTGGCTGCAACCTGGCTGCTAACCTTCTGACAACATGGACGTTAGGCTAGTCACTGACCCTCTCGGAGGCCTGGCTTCCTATTCTGTGAAGTGGGTACAGTAATACCTCCCTTAACGGGAGGCGATGAAGTGCCTAATAAGAGAAGCACTGGACCTAGGAAAGCTAATAATAATAAGAGTCTCATCACAGACAGCAGTGACTCTCGGGGTCTGCTGAGAGGGTTCGCAGCCGCTCATCCAACCCGAGAAATCATAAAAGGCCCAGATGGGTCCTTTTCGTGGTCACTGAGTCACATAGGCCATCAAAATCCGGAACGAGGACAGGGAGGGGAGGACAAGGCAAAGGAGCCATTTACAAATGGAGAAAGACCTTGTTTGAAATTCTGAGCCTCCTCAGCCTCCAAGCCAACAACACAGAGAAACAAATTAATAACATTACAGTTTCAGAACATTCTAATTTTTAGAAACCATGAGAATTCAGATACACAAAGGACTTCATCTCACACCCACTGGGCAACAATTTTTCATCTTTGTGGTAATCTTGGAGATTTCACAGACAGGCTTCTGAAAGACAATGGGAAAAAATATATATATATATATACACACACACACACACATAGATATGTATGAGTATATATACGTATATCAGAAAAGAAAGCAATCATGACTACCAGCAAATAAACAATCCCCTGTATTTGCCACAAATCACTCTTTAATGAACTGCAACCTATTCATTTAATGGGAGGGGGAAATACGAGGACAGGAAATGGGAAGGGGCGGAGTATGGAGGCCAGAGAGAGGGGAGAAGAAATCACTTTATTTCCAGCGTGATGCAGTAAGCACAATACGATCAAAGGGGTTAATCTAATCCCTTTGTGAAGCACTGAGTCAGAGAACAAGACAAAAACAAACCTGTGATCTGGAACTTCCCGAGTCCCCACTCGGGGGGGATTAATGAGGAGTACACGGCTGTGAAATTACGTGCCCTCTGAGTCAGGAAAATGGTCCTACTGGTGCATGACCTTGAAATGAGGGGACGCAAACTTCACCTGATCCACAATTATGAAGCCCTGAAAGGAGGGGCTTGGGGCGAAGAGGCAGGACTCTTGAAAGAGGCTATGTGAACGCTCAGAATATGAAAACCCACAAATCTCAACCAACCCGAGGCTGGAAGGGGGCTCTAAACACGACATAAAATATTCAGAGGACTTTAAAAGGACGCTGGCATTTAAACGGACGCATTAGGAGGCAAGCCTGTCCTCTTTATTTACATGAAGTAGATATTTTGTGGCTGTTGTTATGGGCTAAGTGATGTTTGTCTCTGTTCAATTTTCCCTTTGCCGTGAAAAATTGTTGCGAGATGATTTCTCGTCTTAGCTGCTTTACATGACAGTATTATCAAGGATTCATCAAGAGGCCATCTGTCGAATTTATGAAAAAAATATGCAAAAACAAAACAGATGAAAAGGAAAGAGCAAGACAGACTGGTCCAGGGGAAGATAGATGTGGCAGCATGTGCCTCTGTGTGAAAATTACAACATTTAAATACTGCGGAATAAATTACTGTGCCGAAAAATTAGGGATGCTCTCCCACTTTACACGCTACCCTTACCATAAGAACATAATGAAATATATCCCATATCAAATCACCCTGTCCTCGGACCATTATTATATTCCAGTGAAAAATTAGGAGACGAGAGACACATAAACTTCAAATGGGAGTGATGAAAAAGAGCCAGAGTGGATTTGCTCTAGTACTGAGCCATGAGAAGCTTCTCCAAAGTGCACAGTCCATATGGAAATAAGAGCTCCCCCCTCCCATTTATTAGAAAGTCAATAAAATAAATTACTGATTGTGTGAAAACCTGAAATAACATATATTAAAATGACAACAAGGCTGGCCAAGCTTACACCCAAATTAGATGGGCTGTAAAAACAGTGTATTTCAGAACAGAAATGGGAGAGAAAAGCATGAGGCTATAAATGACCAGAGCAATAGTGGGGTCCCCTGTAGGCGAGACACAGAACTACATGCACATACTGTTCACTTGCTCCAGAAGGAAAGACCCACAGAGCGGTTCAGCCAGACCTGAGCACTGTGTGGCCAGACTCCTAACAGACCATGGCATGGGAGTACCTCTCTCTGGAGTCTAGCTGGCTCTTAGGTGTTAAAGCATGGGAGAAAAAGAGTGAAGTCCTTTCTCACCCAGAGCCAACGAAGGTCATAAGCCTGTAATGGAAAACTGTGAGCATCCATCGCATTAGCTAACACTATTCTAAGCGATATGCATTGATTAACCCATTTAACTCTTGCCCCTATGAGATACTCATTACTAACCAATGGTCCCCATTTTACAGATAGAGAAATTGAAACACAGGAAGATGTACATATCCCATCCAAAAAATCGAATAGCCATAGTGCAGGGATTCAAACCCAGGCTCTCAGGTTCACAGCATGTGCTCCAAGTCCCCACACTGTAATGCCTTCCATGAGGACGCAGCTGAGGTACCTCACTGAATGTGTTCAAGCTGTTACAAATTCTTCAATCAAGAAATAAAAGAATAAAAACTATCCCTATGAAACACTAGGATGGACCATATCATCACGAACTACCATCTTAAATAGCCCCGGCATTCTTTCCTAGTTTTCCCTTTTTCTGATAAGTAGAGTATTGCATATTTAGAAGTATTCCTTTTTATTTATTATGAGATGAAAATAAAATGGGGTCATGATAATAAACACAAACACTATTATGTCAACACAGGTGGGAGGTGAGAAGTGAAACCCAAAGGTCTGGTATAAGGGAAGTACTTGAAACTAAATTATGTTCTCCCAGAATGCTCTCTACTTTTACATTCCATACTGGAAAATCATGAAATGTATTAAATCTATGAGAAAAGAGCTTGCAGAAATTTAACCAGTACAACTAAAAAGTCTCTGACCTACATTGAACATCTGATTAAAGATTTCACAACTGAAGTAAGCACTGTGAATTTACTAAAGCAAAAGTTTGCAAGAGAGTAAATAACACTATCTTGGAAATAATTTTATTATTCAAAATATGCAAATAACATTATAGACCCTCCATAAGATTATATTATTAATGCTTGTCCTTGTAAGACATTTCAGTTGAAATTTTCTTCTACTTATCAATATCAATAGAAAGTTGACAAACTTTAATTCATCACCTTATTTTATTTTCAGCTTTACTTTCACATTGTATGGAGTTATGATTATCTGTAAATAAACACTAGAGCATATCAATTTAGGAAGTTCACTGGTCGCACGCATCTCACCAGGTACTGATGGTGATGAGATTAACCACTTCTGAAATTTACCAGACAGATTAATACAATGGGTCCTCCAAGCATCTCAGCCATAGCAAGACAGGGTGACTGTCAGTTATCTATCCCTCCCTTCATTCATTCTCTGTTCACCTAAGCACAATAGACACTGACAACACTTCCTAGACACATACCGGTAAAAATAAAAGTTTATGTATTATTTTTCAAATTATAAGTGGAATGCGATCATACTCACTGGACTTCTAATCTAAGCTCAGCCCTTAATCCCAAAATGCAGGGATTCAAAATGTACTTTTATCTCATTTTTATCTAAAATGACCGCAAAACTGGAAACAAAATTCTACTAGACTGACCCTCTCACACCTGCTGCTAACAACTCAAAATATCTATCAAAATATCTATACTAATAATAGTTTAGACTGAGCCACCTCATCCCAGCATGTGAATTAGCCCAGAACATTACAAAAGTACCTCCAGCTATCACAGTGGCTTCAGACAATTTTAAAATGGGGGGAAGCGGGATGGCTCAGTGGGTTAAGCACTCGCTTTGCAGCCCTGGGGACCGAGGATCGAATCCTGGCCCTGGCCCAGGCGAACCCATATGCAGAACTGGGGTGTACCTCCCATGCGGGAGGCCCCCAGCCCAGTCTCCGCCCTGCATGGCCCCCACCCACCTGTGAGAAACAAAACCACGTCAAAAACTGATGACGTACAACTATGGAGACTGCTCTGAGCCCTCTCCCTTCTCTCTGTCTCTCTGTCTCTGTCTGTCAAACATAATAACAAAATAAATCTTTGAAGAAACAGAGATTTAACAATGGATAGGCACAAAATACTTTGTTTACGAGCAGCGTCTACCCACACGCTTTCACAATCCATCCCCCTGTTGCTCCTACGTCACAAGACAAGGAGGTACCCAGGGGCCCTAGGAAGGCCACGCACAGACGTCTTCACACATAGGTGTGGAGTTCGGACTTCGGCTATCTCAGATCTCAGTACCTGGGCTTATTCTCCATCCAGGAATCTTTTGGTCACTGAAATGTTATCAGTTTGTGTATGTGTGTAAGAGGGAGTGAGTGCATTGAATTGCACCTGACTTCACTTGTCTATCCTTGATGCACAATCCCTCATAGGCCTTGAAAAAGTACCTCATGCACATGAATTCATGCGGGCATCAGATTGTATCTACATCACTCCTCATAGCTATATCTAAAATATGAACTCTTTTTTCCCTTTCATCATTTCAACTATGCTTTACTTCTGTCTCAACTGACCATTTAATTCTACTCCTATTAAATCAGAAACCTGTATTTGTATAGGCCTTCACTTAGAGGCATATTTGAAGCAGTTACTAATGATGTCCCTCCCTCTGGAATGCCCTTGCATTTCTTGTCCATCAACATCTCTTCCTTGGTCTCTTTCTAAATTAACCTCCTCCAGGAAGCATTCTGTGATTACCCTAATCCACAATGATCACTACTGTCTACTGTTGTATAGTATATTTTTCTCACATGGAGGACCAATGAACTATTTACATATTCTTTATACACAGGGCCTAGTGCACTTAAGTGTTCATTATATTTGTTGAATTTAAGCAAATTCTTGATTCATTGTAATTTATTTAACTAAAATTCATTTATAGCATTTGTAAGTTAGCTAATACATAACATTTCTCCTATGTGAATAGAAAAGCAAGTCATTGAAGGACACTGCCCTTAAACTTACAGCAGGGAAAAATATAGCATAATAGATACTTCAAGCTTAATATGTCTTAAACAGAATTCTTAATATCTGTACGCAGAAACTGTCCCTATCTCAGCATTCATTATCTCTAAAAATGTCCCTATCATTCAACCAGTTTCTCAAGTTAAAAATCTTAGGTCATCCTTGCCTCCACTCCTGTGCTAACTCACTCTGGACCCTCACAAATGCTCTTGTTACATGACCATCTATAAAACGAGAAGAGGGGTATGTGCTAGCTTCAATTTTGGTGAAGGCTGCGATGTCCCTTTTGCACATATAGCTTTTACCCAAAACAAACTTACAAAATGAAAAGTAGGTGGTGATTGTAATTGGCCAAAACAGAGACTCAAGATAACCAATTCTAACTTTTTTTTAAAGTGCCATATTTCCCTTGGGGTATCTTTGGAAAACGTCCTCAAACATTGAATCTGAGTATAGACTCCTCTGATAATAGCCAATAAATGCAACTATAATAAGCCCTTAACATTTGCACAGGCTAAAACATTTGTAAACCCTATTCTTATTATTAATGACAGTATCTTATGTTCATATGATAGTTTATAATGGCTCTCAGGCCCATTAGGTCATTTCTCCCTTACTATAGCACCATGACAACTATTATTGCCATTTTACGGATGGAGATGCAGGTTGACTTGCATATTTAGTGTGCCATTGGTGAAGTTCATGCTCAAACCCGTTTCCAATGCCTGGGATAGTGTACATTAAACTAAAACTTTCTCTGAACAATTCGTACACTATGAAATCAGTAGCTGATCCCAAATGTGTATGTATTTACTCATACACACACACACACTCGTAAACACACACTCACTACATATGCATGCACCTATGCACACATGTGTGCATGCACACATATATGCACACGCAACACTGAGTTTCTTTATGGTCACCCCAAAAAATCACGCTGTTTGGGGCTTCCACAATCACCCTCGATTCTGGGATTTGCCTGCCTTACGTCCTGAGAAGATGGTATTCCGTGAGAAGCATGAACGGAATCACCTGAGACCCTACTAATGCACGTGAAATTAGTCACTCAGTGCATGACACCATTCCACAAGGAAGTCTCTGACACTGATAATAGATGCCATGCCCCCTGCTCCCTTGGCTAGCTCCTGGAGGAGAGAACTCGGGCACAGGTGGGGCAGGGTGTGAAGCCAGAGCCACCAGGTAAATATCCTGAGCGGCAGTGTTATACTTGGGTCCATTTTGTTCATTTGAAAGCTACCTCCTTTCATAGAACAAATCTCTTTTGATCTGTGCCTGCTCAGCATGTGGAGAGGAGGCTGAGAGGGTTTGTGTTATCTTAGTTAAATAACTGTTACACCAAATAAACATGACGCACAGTGTTCAGCCTTTTAGAAACAGAAAATAAATCCTCACCGAAAAGCTTACTTTACAAACCCACAAATCATCAGGCATATAAATGCTTTCCTTTCCATTTCCATGTTTTAATAAAGACTCCCCCCCCTTCCTTTTTTTTTTTTTTTCAGACTCGCTCAATTACAATATCACGATCAGTTCATATTACAGGTCAGAGATATGGCGTTTAATGTATGTAGAGCCAGTCGTCCTTTCCTAATAACCTGTCATTCCGGGGATTTGAATGTCAGAATCCAGCCCGCCGCGGTAATGCTCGCCGGCAGCCTGATGATGAAAACTTTGGACAAATCATGAGGAACACCGCAAATCCACATCATCGGAAGGTTACCGGGGAGAGCCTTTCATTCTGCTTTGACCCCCTGATCTGACAAGTGACACCTACAAAATGAACATCTCTCCAACTCAAATTGTTTAACTGTAGCCTGATCAGTTTTATTATCTTGCTAATCCGGATATCAGCCATTTCATCAGAATGGAAGATATGCATATCATGAATTATTTTGACATGGGGACCTTTTAATTTTTGCCAGCAATATTTCACTGCCCCAATCAGGCCTTGCCATCACTGCTGCCGTGCGCCTCCTGGGATGTCAGAGGACAGCACACTCCTGACAGCACCAAATCATCCGGGAGCTGTAACGAGCAGTTGCTGCAATTATTATTATCTCCTGTAGTCATGCATTTCATTACGGTACAGGCGGCTCGGGCCTTGGGGTTCAGGGCAGTCTTCTTCAGGAACCTCTGTCACTTTATGGGCTTACAGAGCTCTGGGGTATAATTCCCCTTTTCTTTCCCCTCCATAGACAAGGCGAGGTGAATATCTAATAAAAACAAAACACGAGGTAGGCGCTGCGGGAAGAGCGAGCTCAGCACAGGACATTAAGCAGTGGTAAGGCAGCTAGAACGGCCCACTTGGAGTTTAGGAAGACTGTGGGTAATCAGCAATGGGGTTTGCGCCAGAGAGATATAAAGAAGAGCTTATCCCTGGGAAACGATAAATAAATAATGCTCCTAAGTGGCAAAGTGCGAATAATGCTCTCTTAAAGAGAATTCCCTTCTTCCTGCCAGGTGTTTCTTCATCGCTCTGGTTATTTTCTTCTTTTGAGTTTCCATCAGGAGAGGATCCAGCCCCACTCGGAGCCTGGACTGCGTGGTTACGCACCTGGGCTTTGGGTCCCTGCTCAACCCCGCTTAACAGTCCCTGGAAACGCATTGCTGTCTTCAAGGCTGTCGTGGGTCAAGTCGCTCATCACATTTCTGATCACCTTCCCTGTGACTACCCATGGGAGAGAGTTTTCTCAGCCTCACAAACAACTGATCGTGTTCACCTTAGGGATGCTTACTAGTAATCACGTGCCTTATCATGTTTCCTTTCTTGAGGTGGCTGCTAGAAACCTCAAAACTAAACTCTCTAATCCTTCCAAACAGTAAGCATAGAACTACCAGGTGATCCAGCAATTCTACTTTTGGGTATATATCCAAAAGAATTGAAAGCGAAGTCTCAAAGAGGTACGTGTTTACTCACGTTCATAGCAGTATGATTCATAACAGCCAAGAGGTGGAAGTGAGTCCATCAACGGATGAGTGGATAAACAAAACATGGAGTATTATTCAGCCTTAGAAAGGAAGGAAGTTCTGACACACGCTACCACATGGATGAACCTCAAAGACATTATGCTAAGTGAAATAAGCCCATCACAAAACGACACAAATACGGTATGATTCCACTTCTTTGAGGTATCTAAAATAGTCAGGTTCATAAAGACAGAGTAGAATGGTGGTTACCTGGGGCTGAGAGAAGGGAGAAATGAGGAATTACTGTTTAACGAGTACAAAGTTTCTGTTTGACACGATGAAAAAGTTCTGAACATGGAGGGTGGTGATGGTTGCACAACAGTAAGTTAGTGTCACTGAACTGTACATTTAAAAATAGTTAAAATAAAAAATTTTGTGCTAGATTTTATATATATATATATATGTTGTGGGGTTTTTTTACTACAATTAAAAAACTAAATCTACCTCTACAAAATGTAAAGATTCTGATAGCATTTATAAAGGAAGTCCCAAAATTCACGCAAGATTTGAATTTTGCGTCATTTGTGCAGTAAAGTGTTGCCAACAACAACAAAAAAGACAGTGTGACAGTTGATAGTTCAGGGTTATTAAAAATGGAGTGCTACACGAAAGAACAACGCGTTTTCATTGTTGAGCAATGAAAATTTACAATTTCTAATTATAAACCTGTGTTTTCTATCAAAATTATTTCTTGCGTGAATTTTGGAACACCCTTTACTTAATGAGTATCGCATTGTGACCTTCATTTATTCTTCCTACCCTTACATTATCTTTGTTCTATTTTCCTCATTGGCTTAAAATATTACTTTATTGCTGTGTGATAGTCTTTGTCATACAATGACTTAAATCTTTTCTTTTTTTCTTTTGGCAGAACAAGGAAGGATTTCCATATTAAAATATATTCAGGCTGGCAAGACAAAGCTGTTGGTTGCTGGGTCCAGGGAGAGAGTAAGTGAAAATTATGTGCTTCGGAAGTCTCTTAGCAACACTGGGGTTAGACAGGAAGTCTCTGATAGGAAGCTGCCCTCTCACTCCTCCTCGTGCTGGAGAAACACTCTCCGCAGCACCCCCAGCGGACTTTATACAGTGCTCTCTGGGGCTCTTTCCCCTGCCTTAGACTGATTTACATACTTGCTCTCTCCCTCAACTCCCAGCCTCATGAGGATTTGACCTCCGCCGTCTCACAAGAGTCCCACGCTCACAAGGACTCTCGGTTTAGTGCTCTACTGTCAAATATTACATTTCTCAACAACTTTTCAACAAGAATGCTAAATTTCTATTTTGCATCTCGCCAACTGTACAAACCCACCAATTATGTGGTTGGTCTTGTCTCCACGAGAGAGTGAGCATCTTAGGAGAAAGGAATCTGTCTTACTTCTCTTTGTGTCACCAGTCTCAACCCCAGGGCCTGCTAGGCGATTCCATAGGAGGTATTCAACAGGTACATGTGGCACAAATGATGATGAAAACTCTAGGAAGCCCTTTATTTCGTGGTACTAAATATTCTTTCCTCCCAATCACGATATCAAACCTACTCCCGAAAAACTGTGCGAAAGCAGGAAGGGCAGGCTTTGTGGGGGGAACAGAAGGGCACGCACATGACCGAGAATGGAGAAGTCACTTTGTCCCTTGGTCCTTCCCAGGCTGTAATCCACATGTGGAAATCACCTAAGAGGTAAGGAATGTGATGTGTGTGTTGCACCCACAGGTTGAGTGATCATAACCCCAGCCTCAACCACCTCAAGAGGAAACCACTCATGGATTCATCCCAGGCAAATCATGATTGACACTATTTTTCAAAACTCTCTAGAGATGTGATTTTCACAACTGTCCTAGGTAGCACAGCCTATATATATCCCATTATTCTTCACCTTTCTGCTGGGAGTTAAGGCTTGAATAGCTCTCTGTTTCACTAGATAGAAATATAGAGTAAGAAAAGAGAGCTGGAAGAAAATGGGGAGAAGGCAAAGGAGAAAGCTAAGGAAGAAAGATAGAAATGCAGACAGAAAAAAATGACCATCCTGGATCATAGCTCAAGGTTCAGAGTTCACTTTAAACCCAAGACCTTTACAATATCAAACTTCTACAGAAGGTCGTCCAGGAATTGTGGGTATTCTAGATCCTTTTTTTCATTTCCCCAAACCTAACAAAATTTAAAGAAATTTCAACCAATGAATGGCCTTCGAGGTCTTTGGAATTTGTCATTTAATTTCTGTTTAAATGAGGATCGGGGGCCAGGATAAAACAAAGCCATTAATATCAGACAGGAAAGGGGAAATCTTTTTTAATTGGGTGTGGAGGGTGAGGAGAAGAAGGGCGCCCGGGTCAGCATTTCTAATTGTAGACTTTTACCAGCTATTTCCCTCCCAACATGCTCACTCTGTTCCTAACAGCATCTTCATCAATTAAGATTCTATGAGACGGGCAGGCTGCGAGATCAACAGTACCCTCTGCATACTCACGATTCCACTGGCAAGACGAACAATTCCGAATATTAAAAGTAAAGCGACACACTCTGCCATGTCTTCTGTACACAGACAGCTGAAGCTCTGTGAAAGTTTGGCACCAAAAGGCCAAGTACCATATTTTCAGCCACCCACACACCAAACCCCATAATAACTACAGACTTTAGATGTGAAATTTTCAGACACTTGCAGCAAAGGAAAACTAATAGTCACGTTTCTTCACGTGCTTCCTTGCCTAACAGGGCAGTGTCTCCACTTTAAAACCTCATCAACGTAAGCTATAGAGAACAAAGAGTGCCGCACAGACGTTTTCACCAGATGTCAAATGGTGCTTATTTATTTAAACAGAAAACCCCACTTTGTACATTTGGTTCATTTAGTGCTCAGCAACAAGTACGTATTTTTTACAAGTCAAAAGCTGCCGCCAGTGAGCTGAAGTTACAATAGGGCTTCAGGAAAGTCTGTTAGTAAAAACTAAATACTGCTCTTTTTTTTTTTTTTTTTTTTTGCTTTGGGTTGAAATGTAAATTTCACTCCCATTGTCCTTCTATTAAAAAAGAAACATTGTTGCTAAAGTAATACCAGGACTCATACTTAGTCCTTCTTCTATAGTCAAATCTAGATGCAAAGATGTTCAGTTTGCTGTGCTTTTCAAGGTAGATTCATATACCATAGAGTATTAGTTTTCTCAAAGATAACAACAGAAAACATATTCATTTCCTCTTGCATGAATATCTGGTCTCTTATAGCCTGAATAGGTCATGAGAACTTAAAGGTTCAGGGCTATGGTGCCCATTCAGTGAGAATAATAAAACAGTTAACTTAAGCCTCCATAAATAAGGAGAATGTTACGTTGTTTTATACCAAAAGGGCCTGGAATTTCCTCATTCTGCTCATCAGAAGATGTAATTTTAGATCAGCTGTCTGTCAAGAAGTATCTCCAGCATTTAAGGATGGGGCGTTTGACATACCACACACCTGTAGGTGCAGGTCCAGGAGCAGAACCCAAGCATTCAGGCCAGAAACCTTGGCCGTTCTAACAGGTGAATCATACTTCAGTGGGTGTTTGTTTGTTTGTTTGTTTGTTTGTTTGTTTGTTTGTTTTTAATTGAGTTTTAAAAGTTCTTGCATATTTTAGTAGCAGTTCTTTATCAGCTGTGTCCCTTGCAAATATTTTCTTTTCTTTTGACTGTGGTTTGTCTTTTCATTCTCTTAACATTGTCTTTTGCGGAGCAGAAATTTTTAATTCTAATGCAGTCCAGAATACAATTCTTTCTTTCACGGATTGAGCCTCTGGTGTTGTATTAAAAAGTCATCACTAGGTTCTCTCCTATGTTTTCCTCTTATACTTTTATAGTTTTGCTTTTTACATTTAGGCCTATCATTCATTTTAAATTAATTTTTATGAAGGGTGCAAGGCCTATGTCTAGTTTGTTGTTGTTGTTGCTGTTATTTTGCATGTGGGTGTTCAGTTGTTCCAGCAGCATTTGTTGAGAAGACTCTTTTCTCCTTGGTATTGTCTTTACTTCACTGTCAAAGTTCAGTTGATCATATGGATCTATTTCTGGGATTCCCTATTTTGTTCCACTGATTTGTTTATTCTTTTACCAATAGTGCACTGTCTTAATTACTGCAGCTTTTAGTAAGTCTTGAACGTGGTAATGTCAAGGGAGGGAGGGAGAAGGGAGCAGGAGGGGGGAGGGACAGGGAGAGGGACAGAGGGCTTAAGTCAAGAAAACAGTGCAAGATTCTCAGAGTTTGCCAGTCCTTGGCCTCCTTGCTCTGCTCACCCCGCCGCACTGACGGGGCAGCCTGTCACCTGCAGGTTCAGTCCACTGGGTTTTGAGCCAACCTTGTCCACCTGTACAAAGCTGGATTAGCAAGAAGACTAATCTCCCTGTACCTACCTATTCACAAGATGATAGCACCCCATCAGCAAAGGCCATTGAATAGGCACTCTACGCATGTACCTTTACTGACACGTAAATTGTACCGGTTATACGAGGGCTGTCCAGAAAGTATCAGCCATGTAATATGAATAACACATTTATGACTGGATTTCTTCCAGACAGCTCTCCAGAATGTGTAATTATCTAAATATATTATATACATCATTAAGACAGGCATATGTTTTTTTAAGAATGAGATTTTTAAAAAATGAATACAAATGGCAGTGCTAGTATTTCTTTTCTTTGCACCAATGAATCACCGAGCACACGCCCTAGGATGAATATTCCCAGCTTGGAGACCTCCAGTAGAAGCAGCTCTTGGAAGCCCCAGCTGTGTTTTCCATCTGTGGGACTTCTGGGTTGGCCCTTACACTCCCTCTTCCCACCTGCCCACCAGGGGCAAGCACCCTCTTCTGAGCCCCTTTTAGACTCCTAAAACCCCAATTTATTTCATTTTCAATCCCTTCCTCCTGGCAGCATGGACCCTGTTCTTAAAGCTCAGCCACTGATTGAGAATTTGATCTGTGAACATACAGAACACCTTTAACCACAAAGGTACACCTCACCTGGCGCAAGCTTTGGCTCTACCTGGAAACTTGTTGATACATCAGATCCTTCAGGGCACTTGGCTATTACAACACTGCTCCTCAGGAAGTTGTTCAAATAGAACAACTCAAGCCTTCTGCCCATCAACAATAGGTACTTTTCCTCTCCTGAGCCATAACACACAGCAGGGACGTGTCGATCTGACAGACCAAAGCAGCACAAATCAGTGTTTATTATAATGCATATCTAATATATCTTTGGTGTCAGTTGTATTGACTTTCCTATTAATCATTAGCATACTAATTAAATAAAAATTCATTTATTACCACATTTTAGATTAGATTGGCTTTTCCCCTTTATGCCATCTGGTGTGTATTCTTCCAGTACAGTCTCTTTCAAAAATGCAATCTAAGGATTATTATACACTCTGAAAATGTAATAACCAGCACCACCGTTTTTAAAAAATGCCTTCAAAGAACAAGAGAATTGTTTGTTGAGCCCTCTGTTATCAGTGACCGGAATCAACTGTAAGTCTGATGTCAATAATGAGACCCATAAGGAATGTTCAGCATCTCCAGAATCAAAGGATTCTCTGAAATCAGGAGGAAGGGGATTCCAAGAGCTGACCTCAGCTCCTCTTCTCATTCTGAAATCCTGCTAATCTTGAAATTCTCACAGCTGACTAACAACCAGGTATCAAAAGAGAAATTGTAAGGAGAAGACTTAAGAAAACCATAACCATAAGTCCTATGTCTAGGGATCACAAAGTGTATTTAAATTTGGTTATCTCACAGGAAATATTGCAACAAAGAAATAAAGAAAAGGTGAAAATAAAAGTCATCTTATACCTATATACAAAGGAGGCAACCGCAAAACAGCTTTAAAACCAAAAGCAACACACAAAGTATCCTAAACAAGATCACTATCACTAAATTGTCACAAAGGAACACTGAGAACGAAAACATAATTATACTTAACAAGTATTCTATATCTCACCTTAAACTTGATAAACCAGAACCCACTAGGAAAATTCAAGAGTTAAATCAAAGCATGGCCAGAAAAAGTGAAAATAAAATAGGAACATTTACTACCACTGCATTATTTCAATAAAGAATATTTCATTATTAGAGAATATTAGTAGGAAAAAAACCCAAAAAACTTCCAGATCAATCCTCATGTTTTTCAATTCTTAGTATTTCTAGTTGACACTCTCTCAAATTTGCAGTAACACTTTTCATAGTTTGTAGTTTCTTAATGAAATGTTTAAGATAGAATTTTTCCCATAAGGATAATAAACATGGTTTATGCCATTCTGCCTCTGGTAATTCCACTCTCCAGATGTCCCATGGATCTGTTACTGTGGTCTGTAGTTCATGCTGGTTCTCATTCATGTTTTCTTGTGTCCTTGTGTGCCTGGCTACCTTTAATCATGCAACGGACATCGTAGTTGAAATAAGAACCTTAATGAAACTAATTGAAGCTGAGGAAAATCTTTGTCTTCCTCTAAGAGAAGGCTTTCAAGTGCTTCTGCCAGGACCCCAAGGTCACTGGCAATCTAGAATCCATTTGGTCAAACTTCAGAGTTGCAAGTTTTGGGGGCCCCAGATCCCTTGCAGCTTAGCTGGAATCCACACAAGAAATGCTTTATGTCTGATTCGCTCTCACTCCGTGGGTGCCGTATTTGGTGCCCAGCCCTCCGTCACAACGGGTTCCCCAGGGCCCTTCATTCACAGTGTCACTGAACTCCTGTTTTGATCATCCTGCACTGCAAAGTTGTCACAAGCACCGCTCAGTCTCTCAGCCACCCCTTCTGGGATGGCCAATGCCCCCTCCCCAAAGCAAAAGTGATCCCAAATGCCAGCCCTGTTTCTGGATTTCTGTCTTCTTCCGAGTCTTAGCAAAGTAATTCTTTACTAACTCATCAGTTCTTACTTTTCAAATGATTTTAAAATATTTTGTCAACACGAGTGTTGGTACAAATTTCCTAGTCCCTCAGGAAAGGGGGCAGAAATCCAAATACAGTTTAGGTTTAAACACCTGCTGAAAACAGAATGAGATAACAAGAAATCAACATATATCATTGTTCTTCTGATATTTCTATAGAAATATGCCATTGTTTTCTTACATCTAATTGCAAAGGAAAGTATTCAATGAGTCTCTCACAAATTATAGGAAAGATTGCATTCATATATGTATTTAACAGAAATAATTAACCTCTATATAATAAATATATCATTCAACAAATGTTAATTGAGCATCTACTATGTGCTAGTCTCATTTTAGGTGCTTGGGATACATCAGTGAAGGAACCAGGAACTTCCTATCCTTGTAGTGCTTATGTTCTAATGATGAGAGACAAATAAAAAAACTAAGTATATAAAAAGGTAAATTATATGCTATATTACATATCTGTATATAATATTGGGATGTGGTAGGGGTTATGGAAAGCAGTAGGACTGGCAGAAGATTTAGAGAATCAGTTACAATTTATACAAAGTAGCTAGAGTAGACTTTATTGAAAAGATGAAATTTCAGCAAAGACATAAAGGTGGTAAGAGAGTTACCTGAAGCCAGAGGGAACAGCCAGTGGGAACCTAAAATTATATCTATCCTGATCATGGAACATCAAGAAAAGCTTGGAGTGGAATGAGAGAAGGCATGAGAAGGCATAAGGACAGCAGAAGCAGCGAGAGATCATAGAGGGTGGGTAGGGCGTGTCCTAAAGCGTCTTGGAACCGCTGTAAGAACTTCAGCTTTCACAACGACAGCCAAAGAAAGCAGAGAAAGAACTCAACCGTTCCGGTGAGGTATTGAGAACAGGTGAAAGGAAACCAGGAGATGAGCTAGAAGCCCCCTGCAGTCACACAGAAAATAGATTATATGGTCTCAATATACTTTGGATGTATTTTCTTTTTGTTTGTTTGTTTTGTTTTGTTTTGTTTTGTTTTGTTTTTAATTTATTGTTAAATTTGATGAGGTTACATTGGTTGGTAACAATTGGATGTATTTTCTAGGGAAATAAAACCAATGAGATTTTGACAGATAAATGTGGAGTATGAGAAAAACGGTAATAAGTACAAGGGCTGTCCGGAAAAAAATCCAGCCATTCTCAATATAATGAGAACATTTACACGGCTGGTACTTTCTGGGCAGCCCTCGTCTATGTCTCCAAGATTTTTTGGCCTGAGCCACCAGGAAGACGGGATTGAGAAGGGGAAGGCAGAGGGCAGAACAGCTCTGCGGAAGATTAGGAATGCGGTTTGGGTTGAGTTTAACATGCCTTATCAGCAGTGGGTTTAACCTATTGCTTTAGGTTCCTTTCTTAGTTCCGATTATAACATAAACCTTACACTCAACAATGGAACTTTGCTCCTTGACTAGGACATTTAGAAGCTATGTGACCTTCAGCAAATCTCTTGTGACACACCTGGCTAAATGCTCATCACACCTGTGCTCATAAGCACCAGACTCCCTTGGAATTAGGTGCGGCCATGTTAGAGATTTTGCCCGTGACATGTGAGCAAAAGTGGTGTGTGTCTCCCCTGGACAGAGCAGTTAAGAACCAGCACTGGACACTCTCGTGGACCTCAGTTCCAGCCAAGTGCAGAGTGTCCAGGGTGGACCATGGGACTCTCGGGATGGCAGAGCCACTAGATGAAAAGACCCTGTGCTCAAATGGCTGCACAGAGCAGAGCGGTCCCTTCCTAGGCCCTCGTGTCAATGAGAGAGAAATAAACCTTGATTGTGTTAGACAACAGAGATGTTGAGATATTAAGAGCAACTACCCTACCCCGTCTAATACACTCTCTAATATTTCAGTTCCTCGTGAGTAAACGTGAAAATAATAAACCCTATCTCATAGGGTTGATGCTAGGATTAAATAACCAACTTGACGTGTTTAGCACAGTGTTTGGCACTGAGTGAAGCTATATAAATAGTGGCGGCCGTATAGTCACCATCATCACCACCACCACCATTGTTACCTCTCTCTCATAGTTTAGCTGAAACATTTTCTATATCCCTTAAAACAGTCTGGGGTACCAAAACTTACTTTTTGGCAGTGCTCGCTGGGCAGTATATTTATTTCCAAGACCCAATATCTGACCCGTGCAGTTTAATAGTAGAGCTCATGGGATATTGATAAATCTTTCCTGGCTCAGAACAGTTTTCATTGGATAAGGTTAGACTTTTTAATGCCTATCATTTACTGAATAATTAAAGTCATTATTTCCAATTGCTCTTGGTCATGCAAATACCGAAAATCCTCTTAGAGATACCATCTGATATAAGTGATTTGCTAGACATCACATGTGTAGCAAGAAACTCCTTACACACCGTGCACACTCTCTAAGTTCTTGTTGATTAAGTGGTAGTTCTTTTTTTTCAGTCTCAAGTTTCCTACTCATTTCCTAAATTTTTGCTCAGCAGCTGCCTTTTTCAATGAAACATTATTTGTCACTTTGAGTAATAATATCAACAGAGAACATCTATTTGTCCAACTGCAATTTCCTCGACATCATGAGACAGCAAGCTGGAATTCACAACAGCCCAGACGACGGCCCGGAAAAGTGCCGTTTTGATAATGTGCTCATCTAAGCAAACCTCAAAAGCAAATTTGGTGACTGATCATCAAACATAAGTTTGTAAGTTATACAACTACTTCTCCCTGAAGAAAAAGCATCATTTACAGCAAATTTTGAAAAAAACAAAACAAAACAAAAAAACCCAAGCTCCAAATAAAAACAATCGGCCTTCTAACACCCCCACCTACGCCAAGTCTCTAAAATCTATTCAAATAAATAATATTACTTTGCATTCGTAATGTCTTCTCCTTAAGTAAACACTGGAGTACCACGCTTGTGTTGAACCCACAGGATTTCAAGAAGCACTGGCTTGCTTTATGTTTAGCTAACTATTTAAACATATAACTTAATAAGCCATCGTGTTTTCTTTTTCTATATCTTTTTCCAAAAGTTAATTAAGATGGTTTACAAACACCAGTACAAAAAATTACCTATAGTATAGTAAAATTAAGCCAAAAAAAAAAGAAAGAAAGAAAAGAAAACTAGGCAAGTGGAAAATAGGTTATGAAAATAAAGGCAAAGCTATTGGGTGGGAATGAAAAAAGTAGCAGATGCTGTGAAGTTCTAAACACTTCCTGAAGATTAGCCACAAGTTTTGCTCTGAGCTTCCTGGCCACCAATGCAAAAAGAGAAGCATCAGTAGTTACATAATTCACATTATGAAAATGCCCAGATCAATATCCTTATATGGAATACAATAAATTTCACAGTGCTATTTATCTTAGCCTCCATCAATATTAAAAGAAATTTTAAGAAATCAACAGGACACATATCAAAATAAAAGATCACATTACCTTCTTTTCTAATGAATTTGTAGAAACTCTTGGGCAGCACCAAGATTACAATGCTATTATTTGTAAAGGTAGGTAGACCTGAATGAATAAAACTTCCTACAAGATTGATTTGGATTTTGTTTTTGTTTTTTAAGGCTAGAAGCAATCCTGGATAGTGGATATATAAACCCATGTTTCCAAACAAAGCATGATAGAATAAGGAAGTCATCAAATATCACTACAAATATCAGTAATAGAGAACAGAATGATATCAGTGTTTTGAAGTAGACAGGCAAGTCAGTGTTGAGCAGCTAGAACTACAAAGCTCTTTGCTCTCGTTTCCAACAGCAGTGATTCAATCAAGTACTAGCATTCTTGTGACAAAAATGGATATGTACTCCAGCAAAGAGAAATAGATAAGAATGATAACTAAAAGCCATGATATCTACATACAATTAATAATTACATTTCAGAGAACTATCAGCTTTTTAAAGAGGAGGGAAAAAATGGAGAATAGTAATAAAACTTGGCTTAATGGAAGGAACACCCGATTGGGAGTCAAGAGGAGGGATTGGAACTCAGTTCCAATGCAAGCTTTCAGTCAGTCAGACTTCCGCTAAGCCACAGCCTCTGGGTCCTGGATTTCGCACCTGTAAAATAGGGCTGACAGGGATGAGCTCCCTGGTGTTCGTGCTGTGTGCAGGCCTCCGGGGTTCCTGAAGGACAGGCTCACACCCCAGGCTCACCTGAGTTATTGGCAGAGTAGATCGACTCTAAGCTTTTACCTATAACTTTATAAAAGGCTCTCATGCCGAACTCTTTAGAAAAAGAGACCTAGTGCTTTCAAAAAGCTAGACAACCATTCGACTAGATGATGCCTAACATCTCTCACATTTCTAATAAAGCCCATTTAAATTAGTAACATCCTTGAGCAAACATTGTGAGCTGGTACTATTGCTTCCGTCTTATGGGTTAGAAACAAGCAAGAAAATCAAAGCGAATTCTCACCGATGGAAATGCCAAGACTAGCATCTGAGTCAGATGATTGTCAAGACAGAGGTCAGATTTCCAGAAGTTTTAAAGCCCTTTATGATAAAAAATAATTCTGTCAGGTGGTTTAGTTATGTTGCAATAAGCACATGAGCACATGATAGTGGTCATTTCATGTAAAAAGCATACAAAAACATGTACAGCAATACGTTTGGAGTCTGTGGATAAACATAACTAAAATGATGGAAAAAATCTGGTTTTGCTTCCCCAATATAGGATATTTTTTCCAAATTTGGCCTTCTCTGAACTGTCTCACCCTTTTCTCAGTTTGGGTTCCTGTTGATATATGATCCTGCATCATATAACTCCAGTTTGATGAATCACAAAAAATATTATTGACACAGAACATTCACATCCCACACTTTTGTCAAATTATGTAACAAAATTAACATTTGATGAATATGTTTGTCTTTTAATTTTTTAGGGTATCAGTTTAAGTGAAATTAGCACTCCCAAGCCAAAATGAGCCATAATTTATATAAAGCAATCTGAGCAAAAGTTTAAGAACAGCTGTGGTCTTTAAGGTAGATTACACTTGTATCTGAATTTAAGTAGCTAGAGTTGTCAAGACTGTGGCAGCTATAGGTGGTTATTACAAAAACAGGTTTAGAAGCTATACTGCCTATAATCCCAACTCTGTCATTTACTAGCTGTGTGACCTTGAACTAGCTACTTAACCCCTTTGCCTTGCTTCTCCATTACTACAGAAACAATAAGGATTCATTGAATACATATATAATCACTTAGAACAGTGCCTAACCCATAAATGCTTAATAAGTGTTAGTTTAAAAAAATAAGCTGTCTAAAGCATTATTATTTGGGAGGTCTTCTTGGTTACATATAGACAGGCTCTGTAATCAGAGCAGAGCAGCCTGCTTACACTAACATGAACATGCTACAGAGAGACTATACCTTGTTTCTCATACATGGAAGGGATGTAACTTTACTTTGGAAACCAAAGAAAGAATAATGAGTAGTTAGTTATTCATCAGCTTTAAGCACAAAACTAGCAATTTTTCTTTTGTCCTTCTCTCCCTTTATGAACAATTCAATCTAAAGGCATTAGATAACAGAAATCTAAGGGGGGTGGAAGGGAGGGTTGTGCACTGGGGGAAGGGTAGTGTCTAGCAACCCTGCAGAGTGTTGGAGCCTTTCCTATGGAAAGAAAGAAGAGTGCCATAGCCTGGCACGAGGACCTGAGAACAGTGATGCTGGAGATTTGTTACATGGTGAGGGGAGTATGGTGATTGGCATGATTTGTTGCATGCAGAGAAGGCGGGTCAGATACATAAACATATAAAGTGCAATGGGAGCCATTGTACTATAGTGAATTCTGTGTTGCTGGCTTCAAGCGTTAAGTGTTGATGGAAACTCAAGATTTTTAAATATATTAATAGGTGTTCATAGACAGCTGTACATATGCTCCCCAGCTCTGTCCACTAAGAAGATCTTGAAGGCAGCAACACCTCTATAGTAATGAGCACAGCTAGCACCCAGATCCTTAGGCCACATACTAATCTCCACGATGAAGAGCCTAGCGCTCCTTGCAGAAATGACCGAGTCCAGGGTTGGGGCAGGGAAAATACAAGAGGAGCCTGGAGCATCTTGGTGTGTCAGATGGTAAGGAAATGCTTAAAGAGTGATGGGTACACATCAACAGGACACAGAAGCCTGCTTAAAGGGGCTGCCAAATCTAGGACCATAAGAATATCAAACAAATAATGATAGCATTAGATTCTAATCCATACAATAAGAAAATAATCCAAAAGTCTATGTTGCTATACATAAATAAATGAATAAATAAGTGGGAAGAGCACAAAGCTTTTTCTTATAATGGAATTCCATCTAATGAATGTGGGAGGAATTATGGATCAGAAAATCACTATTTGGTAACCACGAAAGTAAAAATTCAGCCAAAAACATCAATGGATGCTAAACTAGTGGGTGGAAGTTTGATGAGGAATAAATATTTACATGGTCTCAGAGTACCTCCCCACAATATACTTACAAATTACAAAGGGAATAAAAAATAACATTATGATAAACTTAATGGTATTTTAATCAAGGGATCAAGGTTAACGTCACCAGCAATAAGACAAATTAGACTGTGTACCATCTGATAGAATGCAGTGAGAACACAGCATCAAGTCTACGGTATCCCTTCCAAAAAAAAAGTATGTAACCTGGGTTTAATTGTGAGCAATTATCAGACAAACACAAATTAATGGACAGTCTACAAAATAACTGGCCTATCATTTTCACAGTGTCAAGATCAAAAACTCAAGAAGAGAATGAGGAACTGAAGGACTCTATAAAAAAATGACCACTTAATGCGTCACATGGTCCTGGGTTGAATCCCTTCACTCTAAAGGATGGCAGACTTGAATGGGTCTGAGTTCTGCAGCTAGAACTCACCATATAAGGTCATGGAGGTCAGGTAATGCACACGATGTTCAGGGTGATGGAGCAGATGTCAGCAACTTGCTCTCAAATGGTTTAAGACAAAAAAATTCCTTTGTACTACTCTTAAAATTTTTCTGTAAATTTGAAACTATTTCCATTTTTAAAAATAATCACTTACTGTGAGAACAGCAAACACTGTTTTAAAACTCTATTCACAGAGCTTTTGTAACAAATAAGTGGATACCTACAAAGCGTTTAGCATAATGGCTGGGTGAGATCTTAAAATCACGGCTATATATATGGTACAACATATTGCCTTCTTAAATCACAAGCACATGATTCCTCACCCCATTGGCAAGTGAATGTGATCCAAAAAGTCAAATGAAAGGACTCAATCAGATGGTTGGAATTGCTCCTGCCATGAAGCAAGTGTTAGGACCAGATAACCTTGAGGCACCATTTGTACTTAATTATGTCTGGCCCCATAATGCTAATTACCATATTTCCTCAGCTTTTTCATAAGCGTCTTCCTGATTTAAAATCCTCGATTAGGCACAGGACAATGTATACCCAATGATCAAAGATAGATTAAACATTTTGTGTTGCCGGGCTCCTATTGTACCCTTCCCCACTCTCACTTTGTAAAAGGAACCTGGTTTGAAAGGTCTCATTCAAGGACACCGAACAGGTTGATGGCAGAGACAAGAACAAATACCTAGACACTCACTGACCTTGCTTCCCCTGCTGGTTCCAAATGACCCACTAAACTTACCACACTTGAGGATCAGGCTCCAACTCAGCCGAGTTTTAATAATAGTAGTAACCCTACTTCAGTTTCTGCCTTTGCAACTTCAACTTTGCACTTAGTTCCATATCCAAAAGCATAGTCACTGGGGCTTAATGCAACATTTTGAAACAATTTTATGGGGTTGGTTTTTTTCCTCGTCAGAAAGCGAAGTCCCTTTATTTTGAAAACTGTCATCAAGAAAGAGAGAGAGAGAGAAAAAAGAAAAAGAAAAACGCAAAGCATTCAGACCCAGCATCTAATTCTCCTCACACTGCCTCGTTCCTGGCGCACACAGCTCTCTTTGACATCAAGGGGCGTTCTGCCAGGAAAGAGCCACATGGACCGCCGAAGGGAGTCAGAACCTGACCCTCTCATCTCCCACTTCTCCCCCTTCTCCAGGGCCCCACTGCCAGCTTCACAAACGGTTAATTGCCTTTTCATACAAAGAATTTGACAGCCACTCTCCCACAAACAGCACTCAAATCTTACCCCCTGTATGGTTTGTGAAAAAAAAAAAAAAAAAAAAAAAACTGTTTCCATTTTTAGGAGTCCATAAGACCTGGCCCATTTTATTTAGAAATTAATAATAACTGTGAGTGCTCCCTTTTCTCTGTTCTGCAAGAGCAGTGAAGCAGCTCTGAAATGAAGAATTTACCACTGTGTGTGCCAGGACAAAAACAGATGGACCAAAAAAAGTTTAGATGGATGAATCTGAAAAATTGGATGACCTTTATTATACCCCAAAAGTTATAAAAAATGAGAAGAGCGAAACTTCCATTTGCCAACAAGAGTCTCTCCAATTTACAAATTTCATATTGTGGATTCAAGGCACCGAAGGAAAAGCTTAGACCATTCTCTGGACATCGAGACACGATCTCTTATCCATCAATCCACCTCTGTCTCCTTATGTGAAAAGCCTAGAAAGCCATTCTGCTCATAAACTAATACCTCCTCACTCCAATAAAGAAAGAAGGAAGGTTAAGGAAGTCGACTCATGGCCACACGACATCCTGAGATTCCTGAGGCCGGGAAAGGATGTACACATTTCATTAGAATGCCATCCAAATGAAACCAAGAACTGGTTCATTTCTTGGGCAGGCTAGCTAGCTTCAAGCTGCTGTCTGTTCCCAGCTGAAGCTATTCAACCTTACAGATTCACCCCTGATCAGAACTGATATAAGAAATTGCTGATTTATACAAGTACAGGAGACTCTATTAACCAAAAATCTCAAGCCACTGACACTCTGAAGCAACGGGCAAATTTTCTTGTCTGTTGCTTGAGAACTGTACCAGTTAACAGAGAGTCTACTTGCATTTATCCAGCATCTACCAATCCCCAGGGTGCCAGTTAACTGAGAGTCTACAGTAATTGGATCATTTCAAATCCAGTACCAATTACAAAATCCATTTAAAGCATCTGCTGTGTCAATGGTGGGTCAGTAGCATAGAACCATGTATAGGTTTGGGGCATAGATATGGTATAAAAATGTTCACTTCACAGACATTCTGAATAACTGTTAGGCAATGTATGATATGTACTATTGTGAATTTACAATATTATTTATAAATTAAGAATGCTGAGGTAGATGCACCCAGGGTTCACCCAAACCTAGCTCTGCTCTGTTTTTGGATCATAGGAGAATTATACTTCCCTACCACCTTTGTTCTTACATGGAGCAACCCAAGCAGTTCTAGCCTATGAGCAGTGAGATGTGTCATTTCTGAGCTACTATCTTTCACTACTGACATGATACACTGCGTCTCTATACTTTCTCAGCCATAGTAAATCTTGAAGTACCGGTAGCATGCTGATTGGTGGAATCATAAGATAAGTTGAGTAGAGCCTCCACAATCCCAAACCTATGAGCAATAATTTTTCTATTTCATCTACTGAGGTTCACGGGATCTGTGTTACTGCTACCAATGCCTACATTACACACTTTGCCTATAACATATAGTCTCTAAAGACCTAACTTAATTCTTATTCTTCAATCTGACAGAACTTAGCAGAAATAGCACAGGGTGTGTCAGGCCCCCTAAAGAAGCAAGAGATACACGTCAATCTTCTCATGAAACCTCGTGACCACACCGTGGGTAGGGAGCAGGGTCATCCATATTTATTTATATGAGAAGTCTTTGAAGGCATGGTGCACAGAGGAGTTGCGAGTCTGCTACACAGCCAGATATCAAACAGAGGAGGCAATTCGAAGTCCTGGGAAAAAATCTGAGTCTTAAACCAAGTACCACCAATGTGATTGGGCAGTAGATGATCCTGTGACATTTTACCAGTGTTCCCTGCTGTTTCAGATGCCTTGTACTGGCACCAAAGTACACAGAGGGACTTGATCCTAAACAGCACCATATGAAATGGAACCAAAATAGCTCTCAAATATTTTTAATTAAAATCTGTTAGAATAGGGGAAGCCTGGATGGCTCAGTGGGTTGAACGCTCGCTTTGCAGCCCCGGGGACTGAGGATCGAATCCCAGCTCTGGCCCGTGCAGACCCATATGCTGAACTGGGGAGTGCCCCTAGTTCGGTTCTCACTGGGGCAAGACCTGGCCCAGTTCCTGCCCTGTGCAGCTCCGAGCCCACCAGTGGAATGAAACTATGTGGAAAAACCAATGATGTGCAACTATGGGAACTGTTCTGGGCCCTCCTCCTTCTCTCTGTCTCTGTCTCTGTATCTCTCTTTCTCTGTCAAAAGCAATAAAAATAAATGTTTAAAGTCTGTTAGAATCCAACTAATCCTACAGGTATTTATTTTTTATTTATTTAATTTTATTTGCAGTTGTCAAAATAGCAGGCAAACAGAACCCTTAATAATCATCTCTTCAGACTTTATCTCCCTTCCAAAATAATTGACCCAATACTAATCACCAGCCCCAGTTTAGTTCATCCTCTCTCCTCCTATAAACAGATACCTGTGCATAAGCAATGGAGTCATAGAATCATGATGTTTTTAAATCTTCAAGGAGACTTGGAGACTTAAAGACTAACATCCACCACCCTCCCCCCCAAAAAAAAAATTGGCTAAGGAACTACAGTCAATTTAAAAAAAATAGTTTCCCCATCTATAGCTTTAGTCTGTTCTTACCCACCAGAAACCACTATATCTTGAATAAAATAATGAAGCACTAGAAATGCCACTGTACATTTAATATAAACATACCAGAAAATACCCTACTAATAATTAAATCAGAACACAAGCTGCTAGTACCCCTTAGGTTTTTTTATATTAATAGCAAGATACTATCATTTGCTCACATTCTTCAGCTTATTAGGAAATTTGGACCGTAATTTTGGATCCTGATTTGAAATAACTAATTAAATGATAAATGTCACTTTTTCTTCAAATTTACACAACCAGAATTCTGAACAACACATTTTTCTATTGTGCCAAATCAAAAGAGAAAATGTTACTTTTATTGGATCAAAATGGACTCATAAAAAGTGATTAATATATACACAAGTGGGCTTCTCTTTTTTATGTTTTAGGATTTTACATTTCTGCTTTTTTATAAAAGACAAAGGCATTCATGATCCTTCAAGCACATTACAAACGTAAATTTGCTATTTTGCTATTAAATCTTAAATGGCTTTAAAATTATCATCCCCACTTACAAAATTCAAAGGGCATCAAGCTTGTCTTACTCAACTAACACAATAGTAAAGCCACTTTTCCTGTTAAAGTTTTATTTTAGCTATAGAGTTCAACATTCTAGTTCTCCTACCTCCCTCCTACCTCATACCAAAAACAATTTTAATGAAAAATAAACGCATAAATCCTGTCATCAAGGGAAATTGTCAATGTTTAACAAGTCAAAACTTTAAATAACATTTATATGACTCATCTTTATGGTATTCGTATATTTATATGTCCTTATATCAGTTTTTGAATTCTCTGTCCCCCTTAAAAGAACACATAATATCCCAGATATTAACAAACTACATCAAGTTCCTATTAGTTGGTATTTTCAGGTTAACAATAACTCATGATTACTGAGTTGACTAGGCTGGGGCACTTCTCTAAGTGCTATAGACGTACTAGTTCATTGTATCATCAGAACAGCTCTATGAAGAAGAAATGGTGAACATCACCTTCGATAAATGAGGACCTATAGCATGCAGGAGTTACATGCCTTGCTCTGTGGCAGTCTGTGATTCAGACCACAGCCATAGGTCCTGGAGTCCCCCTGTAATCCACACTTCCTCTCTTGTTAATCTAGTACTATGCCTAACAAAGAATTGTTTCATGAAATTCTTCAGTAACTTTCCAAGTTAAAATATAAAAATTATATTGGGGAAGCCAGGGTGGCTCAGCAGGTTAAGTGCTCACTTTGCAGTCCCGAGGACCAAGAATCGAATCCCAGCCCCGGCCCATACAGACCCAGAATCTGAACTGGGATGTGCTTTCCATGCAGGAGATCCTGGTTCAGTTCTCGTCTCCCCTCCCCCACACCCCGGTTTGGCCTCTGGCTCGAGGGGGTGTGCCTCCCATGTGGAAGGCCCCCAGCCCAGCTCCCGCCCTGCACAGCCCCCACCCATGGAATGAAACCATGTTGAAAACTAATGATGTACAACTATGGAGATTGCTCTGGGCCCACCTCCTTCTCTCTCTCTCTCTAGCTCTGTCTCTGTCAAACAAACAATAAAATAAATTTTAAAAAAATTACATAGCAGTAAAAATATACCTAATTTTATATTTCTTTAGGGATTCAGAAAACATATCAGTACTTTGAAGAGTTTCAGGATCAGTAATCACAAAATAAAAATAATACCGTCTATCTCAAGAAATTTCAAAGGATTGAAAAAATTTAGATGAAATAATTTGGTGGGGCCTGGTCAACACAATGTGTTCAACAAATGATAGTTATTTATTATTAACTAAGTATTTTCAAGAATAATTTATAACAATAGAAATTAAAATTAAAGAAAGAACATTTAGTTCTTTCCCCATATACTACTTTGCAATACATTTATTTCTCCTTTAAAATAATAGATCCCTATAAATTTGGAGCAAGTTGTAATTTTTACAAAAAGAAGTCATACTTTCCCATTTAAAGACATTTTATTCAGATATCTGATTATCTTCATGTCTAAGTTTCATTTAACCGTGACTGTTATTAATAAATATTTAACTCCACAGTTTTTCAACCTCTGGTCTGTATCAAGAAATTTATAGGGAAAGCTGGGATGGCTCAGCGGGTAAAGCGCTCGCTTTGAAGCCCTGAGGACCGAGGATCGAATCCCGGTCCCGGCCCATGTGGACCCACATGCTGAACTGGGGAGTGCCCCCAGTTCAGTTCTTGCCGGGACCTATATGGGAGGCTCCCGGCCCAGTTCCTGCCCTACGCAGCCTTGTGCCCGCCTGTGGAGTGAAACTATACGGAAAACTAATGTCAACTATGAAGACTGTTCTGGGCCCTCCCCCTTTCTCTCTGTCTCTCTCTGTCTCTGTTTCTCTCTGTCAAAAATCAATAAAATAAATCTTTAAAAAAAAAAAAAGAAATTTATAATCAACCAAATATGCAATTACTCTAGAAATCAAAATATTTATAGAACCTTAAAGTAAATTATTTTGTAAAGAGCATAATAATGTCAATTTTATAATTTCAAAGTTTTATTTCTGAATTTTCTCATACAAGGAAAAAATAAATGCTAAATAACACTCTACCTAGCTTTTTATTCCTCTTACTATGAAAGGCAAGTACTATATTTTCCTGTGTATCAGATGCTCCCATGTGTAAGACAACCCTACTTTTCTAATCCAAATTTAAGACTGTAGACAGCTTAACAAACATATGGGACAGAATCAAACAGACCAATACATATATTTCAGGGGTCCCAGAATGCAAAGAGAGAGAAAAGGGCAGAAAGCATATTAAAATATCTGATGGCTGAAAAAGCACCTAACGTGGAGAAAGAAATATCTATCCAGACACAGGAACCCCAAAGAGTGCCTAAAAAATAAATAAATAAATAAATCCAGCAACCCACACCAAGACACATTATAATTAAATAGTTAAAAGTTAAATGCAAAAAGAAAATCTTAGAAGCAACAGGAGAAAAGCAACCTGTTACATTCAAGGGAACCCCCATAAGACTATCAGAGGATTTTTCAGTAGAAATCTTGCAGGTGAAACAGGAGTAAAATGATATATTAAGTACTAAAAGAAAAAAAACATATATGCCAACCAAGATACTCTACTATACAATAGGGAAAAGATTGTCTCTTCAATGACTGGTACTGGGAACACTGAATAGCCACATGCAAAAGACTAAAACTGAACACTCTAGATTTTGAGTCTGACTTCAAAAAGCCAAGGCAACAAAAGTAAACAAGTGGAACTACATCAAGCTAAAAAGTTTCTGCAACAAACTGAAAAATGAGAGGAAATATTTGTAAACCACAAATCTACTATTTGGTTAATATCCAAAATATACTAGAAACTCATACTGCCCAAAAGAGAAAAAAAAATTAATTAAACAATGGACAAAGGACATGAGTAGACCTTTTTACAAAGACAACATTCAAACGGCCAACAGATACATGAATAGCTCCCTATCGTTAATCATCAGGGGAAAGCAAATCAAAACCACAATGAGATACATATCACATCAGATCTGTTAGGATGTCTATTACCAAAAAGACAAAAGCTAGTAAATGCTGGCAACAACTTGGAGCAAAGGAAACACTGCCAATTATTGGTGGGAATGTAAACAGGTACTACCACTATAGAAAACAACACTGTTTCCTCAAAAAAATTAAAAATAGAACTACCATACAATCCAGTAATTTCACACCTAAGTACATATTCAAAGGAAACAAAATTACTTTCTCAAATAGATATCTGTACTCCCATTTTCATTGCAGCATTATTTACTAAAGCCAAGGTAAGGAGACAACCTAGGTGTTTACAGATAAATGAATACAAAAAAAAATAATATGTATATATATATTAATATACACACACATACAATGGACTATTATTCAGGCTTTAAAAATAAGGGTATCTTGGCATTTGCAACAACATGGATGAAGCTGGAGGGCATCATGCTAAGTGAAATAAGCCACAAAACCCTGGGCCTGGGATAGTCTGAACCCACTCCTGTTGATTCCTTGAGTCTAAAAATGATGATAGATAGATAGATAGATAGATAGATAGATAGATAGATAGATAGATAGATAGATAGATAGATAGATAGATAGATAGACAGACAGATAGATAGATAGATAGATAGGCAGGCAGATAGATAGGCAGGCAGATAGATAGAAAATATAAATAAATAATAAAAATTTTATATAAAGAATGTTAGATGGCAGAAATAGTATTCTTACATTCAACAGTGAATTGGAAAGACTGTTAGGGAGTGTAGTGATTAAGGACGATTAACAGGCTGAAAGTACAGGTTTGGGAATCAGACCTGTCACTTGCTGTCTTTGACATCTGACAAGGTGTACCTCCTTGGCCTGCAGTCACTCCATTTTTATTATGAGAATAATATCATACCTAGAAGTGAGTATTATGGGAATTAAATAAGTTGATGCATTTAAAGATTCACAATGTACCAGGCAGGCACATGATAGGTATAAACTCAGCAAGTGGCAGGTATCAATATTAAGATTAATCATTTTAATGTTCAGCTGATATGCAGTCAGTTTGGGCCAAAACATCTTCCTTTTCCTCACTACTATACTTTAATGTAATAACGCCCTCAAGGGTAGAGTGACAATATTTTCATTCCTACTATTTTGATTTAGCTGTTGAAAGAAACTATTTCATTTGAACTACCCTACCAATATCAAATTTCATTTTAAAAGCAATTGTTAAAAATTATGATAAACTTGTACTGTCTTTGCTTAAATGAGCTGTTATAATCAGAATGAGTATTCAGCAATGATCAAGCTATTTATCTTTCAGAGCTTCCAATTTTTTTAAACCTAAAATGGCTTAGTTCTGTCCACCAAGCAATCAATACATTCTACTAAACAAATCAGAATTGGAGAACCAAATTAACACCTTTCAAGAGAGATATATCAACACTGCTTCTACAGAATCCCTTACGAACCTTCCACCTAATTTAATGGATAAATTCTAAGCATCGGAATGCCTCAATATGGCTTGAATTCTTTCAGAGGCAAGAAAATATACATTTGCATGAAATGTAACTTAGAAAAATTAAACTTCTCTACTATGTAAGAAATTCAACTTTCAAACCCTTACCTTAGCCCCCAAACTAGAATCAACTTGTTCATTAACTCGGACTTAATGCAGATAGGAAAGATGTTTTGTGTAAATGGCTAAGAGCTAAACAAATACACACTTGATTCCCTTCCAGCCTCACATGACTGACAGATCATGTCCCAGACTGTAGCCCACTCAGATATTTTTCATCATGGTCTTCATTCTGGAGCAACTGATCAGCCTTTCTACACACCAAATTGAACAGGGCACTATGCCCCAAACCCTCAGCCACACTCCAACCAGAGTAAGTCACGTGGACATACTATTCCTTTCCTCTATAGCCCTCCCTATATGAGATAGCAGAAAATATATTTATGTATTGGTCTTTGCCCTGGGTTCCTGGCATAGAGCTCCAAAAACTCCTGTGATTTCCTAAGTGATAAGAGCTAGGAGCCTATTTCGCTCTAATATTTGATCTTTAACCCCATCCTTGAGCTCTATGCTGAGGTGCTGTGGTGGTTGTTGTTTTTGCTGTTGCTGTTTGTTGTCATCGTTAGTAGTCTTGGTATTAGTATTAGTAGTTTAGTATCAGTATTAGTGTTACACCAGAACTAGGACCTTGGCAACAGAGCCAAGTTTAGCTGCTAATTATTCTGACATGAGCAGAGGAGTAAGAACTTAGGCTGAAAAATGGGAAACCAATATAGTGATTACTCAGAAAGATGCCAATATATTAACCAGAAGATAAAGGTGAAGAGGAGGCTCAAGTTGGGGCTAAGGACCTAGAGTAAGATTCTAGAAGGCTGGATTATGGAGAATGGCAAAGGAGAATGATGGGTTAGGTGATGAACATGAGATGCCTAGGCTGACTACTGCCAAGTACTAGGAGCTGAGCTTGGCTGATGAAGTCAGAAAAGCCATGAAGGAAAGATCTGAGGCATAGTCCTTACAAGGTGATTACGTTCAGAATAGCGTCCTAAATCAGAACTTCATTACAACTTGATGACCTAGAAACTTCCCTTCAGTCGTGTAGGAACAATGTTCAAGGGGTAGATGAATGAGAGCAAGAGTCTTAATTGATAGAATAGAGGTAGCATCAATTACAGTAGCACACACACACACATACACCATAAAATAGCTTATGAAAACCTAGAAAATAAAATAAGCTCATCCCAGGAAGTCCCCCGGAGTTCTAGAAATCTGGGGCTACATTGTAATGTATTTTTAACACACTTAGGAGGCATAAGAATAATATAAATATAAAAATAATGATGACAATAACCATTCAATGGTTTAGGAAGTAGACAGTGGAGTGATGCTGATCTCAGCACCCAGCTGTGACCTTGGAAACATTTAGACCACCTGTTCCTTAATTTTGTTGTCTGTAAAATAGGAATGATACCGTAATACCTACTTATGTCCTTGGGTCTCTCCAAAGTTAAACTTGCATAAAGAGCTTAGTACTTTCCTGAGCACATAACAACACCCAATCAGTCTCTATGATAATGATGATGATGATGATGATGATGATATGTTAATATACTCTTATGTTCAAAGACTTCAAATCACTCTCTTTGTTAGTGCTCCCATACGACCTATAAATCAGACACATAATCAATAAAAATGGGGGCCTTACTCTGACAGAATCAGAATTCACTCACTTTAAATGCATTACACTGCATCCAGTCTAAGGAAGTCCTGGCATATAATAAATCAATATAATAAACAGTATTATTTAGTAATATTATAATATTAACACTGTCACAGAGAAAATAAGGTGACAAAAGATAAAATGATCATTATCCTATTAAATACAAAGACAAATGATAAAAGGAAGAAAGAAGTGTTCCCCTGCGAAGACCTACCATTCATTGAAGACTTCCACGGTACTTCACATTATTTCATTTAATCATCCCAAAAACCCAATAAGGACTATATCATCCTTTCTTTACAAAGGAGAAAACGGAAGCTTACAAGTGCTGAGTAGCACGCTTAACTTAGTAACGGGAGGAACTGAAATCTAAATGCAGACTCAACAGCCTGTTTCCTCCGTCTGTGACTTAGGTGGCCCCAGCAGGTACCAAGGCAAGTTACTGACAGTTGTACTCCAGCAAACTCTACTGACACAAACATCACTATCCCTTTCTGTAAAAGAAAACAAACCGAATACAAAACACAAGCACAGAAATGGTCTCACCTAGAACTCTACATACACTAAAAACCAAAGTATTTTTCATCTACAGCAGGCACATACAGAAAGGTAGACAAAAACGTTTATTCCTCTTGCGAACAAAAGAGAAAC
>PVKE010012917.1:0-37489 GCA_004027555.1 Craseonycteris thonglongyai
TACCCTCCCTCCTTCCTCCTCCCTCATCTTTCCTCTCCCCTCCATCCTCCCTCCTCCCTCCTTCCTCCCTGCCCTCCTCCTCCCTCCCCCCTCCTCCACTCCCTCCACCCTTCCCCCTCCTTCCTCCTTTTCCCTCCCTCCTTCTCCCTCCTCCACTCCTTCCTTCCTCCAAAGGTGGGTGCCCAGCTGGGCGAGATGGAGCAGCAGATCCAGCAGTCCCGTACTTCCCTGGAGAAGGACATCCAGGCCTTGTTGGAGCTGTTAGCCAGCCTGGGTGAGGAGACCCCCGAGACTGGGCCCTGACCCCCTGGGTCCCTGGGGCACCTCTGGGATCTCCCTGTGAGGCCCAATCCTAGGGAAGATTTCCTCCTCCCCCTCATCTCATTAGCTTCCCCCCTCCCCAGCCTGCTGGTCACAGGCCCCCATGGGAGGCAGGATGCCCGGAAGAGCTCAGTGTGTGCCTCAAGGGGCCAGCAGTTCGATGGGGGGAGGGGGACACGAAAAACTCACCACGCACCGAACACCCATAGGTCCCGGAGGAGTGGGACCGGCCTCAGAGGTCGGGGGTTTCAGAGAGAGGAAGTCACAGAGCACGTGTGGCCCTGAGGAGCAGGTGCTGGTTTAGAACCGGATGGACTAGGATTCAAGGCTGGCTCTCTGCCTTTCTTGTCTGTGAGACCTCGGGGAAGTCTCTCTACTACTCTGAGCATCATTCTGCCCATCTGTAAAATGGGAGTAACAGGCGGGGTAATTTAGAAAGCGCTCCCCACACCACGTGACAGGGACCGTGGTGAGAGTCAGGAAATAGCGGCTCTTAGGGAGGAGGGAGAATTTGAGGTGAACCTTAGGAAGGACACATTTCTGATGACAGGGACAGTACCCGCCAAGGCACAGAGACCTCACAGGGGCTCCAGGGGGCAGTATTAGGGAGGCTGGGCTGAAGTGGACAATGTGCCTTTTTAACATTTCTAAAGTGCACATAACTTCAAATTTGCCATCGTAACCATTTTTAAATGCACATTCACACTGCTGTGCTCCCATCAACTCCATCTGTCTCTAAAACATGTTCATCTTCCCAAACTAAGGTGATCAGACGTCCTGCTTTTGGCGGGACAGTCCCGATTTTTAACAATTTGTCCCGTGTCCCGCGGCGTTTTAAAAAAGTCCCGATTTTTGGAAAGAATGCACGACAAGCTAGGGAACGGCGGGAGATAGACCCAATTTTTAATCAAGAACCCCCCCCTCCCCCCCCCCCGGGTCAATGGTGTCCCGCTTTACCAATGTTAACATCTGGTCACCTTATCCCAAACTGAAGCTCGGTCCCCATTAAACGCTCCTTCCACATTCCTCCCTCCCCCAGCCCCGACTTCCTGCCTCTGAACTTGACCACTCTAGGCTCCTCCTGTAAAGTGGAATCTGACAGTACTTGTTCTTTTGTCGCTGGCTGATGTCACTTAATGTGATATCCCCAACAGTCACCCTGGAACAGCATGTGTCGTCAAGTGTCATCATCAATAAGAAAGGGGACAGTCACCACGGTCCGCGTTTTGGCTTGAGGCCAAGCCCACGCTAAGCCGTTCACACAAGTGATCTTGTAAAATTCTCCTTCTCACCTTTTGAGGCAAGGACACTTATTCTGGTGACATTTTGCAGACAAACCTGAGCACAGAGAGTTTAACGGATGTGCCCAGGTTCCCACAGCCGGTCAGCGGGGAAGCTGTGGTTTGCACCAGGGCCCACTCATACCAGGACTCAGAACCCTGGGCATACCACTCTGGCTGTTGCTGTCACTGTCATTCATTCATTTGTGCTGTCCTGTGCTTGACCCTGGGGTGCAGGAGTGAACAGCACGTACCAGGACCCTGCCCCATGCCACCATCACCACCACCTCGTGCAGATGTGAGCAACTGGGCCCCCCTTTTGCTTTACACTCAGGGAGGCTCCAGGAAGTCTTTAACCCCCCAAAATAGAGCCAGTCTGTGTGGGACCAAGCAGGGACCCCCACTGTCTGCTTCCCAGGCCAACAGCCCTCTCTGCCCACCTGCCTCCCCAGCCCGCGTTCTGAAGCCAGAGGCCCTGTTCTCCCCACGTGTCATCCCACGGCCGGCACAGGGGCCTCCGAAATGTGTGCTCTTGGTCGGCGGATGAGGCACGTGGGAGCCATGGCATCATGGGGAGCTGTCACTCCGCTGCTCCTAACTGAGGAAACGGGCCCAGGGCACACCCAAGGCTGCCTTTTTAAACAAGAGTAGTAATAACAACAACAATGAACATTTGCCCAGTGCCACCCAGGAGGAAGGTTCCAGGCTGCACACTGCCTTCTGGGCCCCTCGGTGGGCTAAGGGAGGTGTCTGGGCTGGGAGCTGAACCGGCTCTCCGCCCCTCCACAGGGTCGCTGGACACCCATCAAGCCCCAGCCCGGGCCCTGAACAAGACCCAGCGGGCCCTGGAGCGCCTGAGGCTGCGTCTGGGCCCGCCCGGGGCCCTGCAGGGGAAACTGAGGCTGTTGAAGCAGGAGTCCGAGCAGCAGGAGCTGCAGATCCAGAGCTTCGAGAGGGAGCTCGCCGAGATCCGCTCTGACAAGCGCAACCTGGAGGCCATTCTGCAGAGTCTGCCCAAGAGCTGTGCCAACTGGCAGTGAGGGCTGCCCAGCCCCCACCGTGCCCCCGGCCCGGGGTCGGCACACACCCCACAGGTGCCCCTGGAGCCTGCTGCTGCCCCTCGTGAACACACACCCCCTCCCCTCCACAGGAGTAGGTGGGCTTTCCCGGCTCACCCAGGCAGTATACACTCCCACGCCAGGGCCACACAGACACACCCGCTGCCGCGTCAGTGACACGTGCACCCATTGTGGGCACACGCCCCCGGGTGTGATACACATGTACACAAGTCCGTCTGTGCCAGGGACACACACTGATAACCCACAACTATTTGTTGAGTGCCAGCTGTGTGTGGCACACCCTTCGATGCCGGGGAGTCGTGTTGAACACTCACCACACGCCCACTGTTGCTCCTGAAAGCAGGGCCCCGGTGGGATGGGCACCTGGGAGGCTGAGGTCCATCCCCAGAGACCAAGGTGGCTGCAGATGTGGGGGGGCAGGGGGAGCCATTGGCTTCATGGAGACTTTGTTCTCAGGATCCTGGGCCCCTTCAGCCTGTGGCCTGTCCAAAAAGCTGGGCCTCAGGGCCTGAGGGGGTCTGGGTCAGGGGGGCTCAGGTTGCAGGGAGCCCCCCGTTGTGATCCCACTGACCCCGGATGCCTTTTGACTGACTGGCACTTCCCAAACCGGCCCTGTGGGTGTGTGGCCCCACCTCCTAGCCGGGCGTGGACGCCTGGCTGCCCTTCCCATGTGTCCTGCTGGGGAATCCCTGGTGGCCAGGCCCCCCTGCTGGCCTCTGCCCAGGATTCCTTGGCATTTCCTCCCCTGGGCCCTCTTCCAGCAGACGGCAGGGCCTTGGCTCTGGGAGGATGGGTGACGCTGGGGACCGGGCCCTTCCCACAGCCCTTCCCGCCCTCAGCACAGGGGGCAGTTCTGTTCAAGGTGGAAATAAAGGGCCTCTTTGCTAGCTGGGCGGCGTGCCTCTGGTCCTGCCATGCTGGCTAGCAGCAGGGGCGCTGACTCTGGGTGCACACACAGCACTCCCCGCGTGTGTGACGTACCCAGAGCCCAGGGAGGGGGTGGAGGGACGTGCAGTGACCCAGCTCAGCCCACACGCAGTGGCAGGAAGGTGACAAAAGCTGAGGCCGCTGGTTTGTCCAGGGTCTTCATAGTGGGGGGATTTTGCCACCCCCAGCACCAGCCCCCTCCCCTCTGCTCCAAGAGGCTGATCTGGCAAAGTCTACTTGCTGGGGAGTTTGGAGGGAGGGGTGGGTACGGAGAGGCCCTCGGCTGAGGCAGGAAATGCGCCCAAAACCAAGTGTCCAGCAGCACAGGAAAGCTCAGGGAGGGGCCCTCCGTGAGGAGGAGGAGGGTTTGGGTCAGGCCCCAAAGGCTGGGGAGACAGAGGCAGGAGGCTCGGGCTCTGGCCAGCACCTCTCGCCCTGGGATCCTGTGGGCGGGGGTTATGTGCTCAGTCAGGGCTCTTGGCCATGGGGCCTGAACCCCTCCCAAGTTGGTTTAAACAGAACAGGGGAGTTCGAAAGTCAGAGGACAGGGGAGGATCGCCCGGAATCCTGGGGTGGGAAGTGTTGCCAAGCCTCAGAGGCAGCTCCAAGGCTGCTGGGCTGAGCAAGGAGGCTTCCCTCTCCCCGTCTCCACTCTCGCCCTGTTTGCTTGGGTCTTTTCTCTCTGCAGAGCAGCTAGCTCTCTGTGTTTCCTGCACTTGACTGGAGAGGATGCTCCCACCATGGTGCCCCCGAGTTCATAGGTCACCAGGTCAAACCCTGGGCAGAAGCATGCTGGGAACTGTCCTGATTCCTAGGAGAGGGGACCCAGCTCCGGCCAGGCCCTCCCCACTCCTGTTCAGAAGTCGGGTCTCAGTGTCTAAGGCCCTATGAGAGCTGGGCTGTGCCTGGTGCTAGGTGGTGTCAAGGAGGTGGGGGTTCTTTGAAGATCTCCGGGACAGGGTCTGATGCCCCCAGGTCCTGCTCCCCTCCCCCTCCCCACCACCACCGGGCTTCTCTGCTCACAGGCTGTTATGATGCCTGTTCTTGGCATTAAAACGACTCAGTCCCAGCATCCCCGACGGGTGGAGACAGGCCTCTTCTCCGTTCCACAGTGACATACTTGAGGCCTGACATCTCATGACTCATGCCTGCTGTGTGCAGAGGTGGGGCCGCACTGGGGGTGTGGCAGCTGTTGAACATCTGGCTAGCTATGCAGCCCAGCAGCCGAGCAGTGGAAGGTGGGTGGCCCCTGTCCTGCAGACTGGCCATGGGGCCAACCAGTCCAACTGGCCAGGGCAGTAGGCCATCTGAGCCTCAGGCAGGTCGGGTGTTACACGGGCTCCGCTCTAAGTCAGCTCTCGTCTTTGGCCTGCAAGGGGACCATCTCCTACCGACCTACGTCGGTAACTCCTAAGCCCTAGTCCCCACCAAGCTTTGACTCCCCACTTACGCCCCTTGAAAGTAACAGGAGTTGTAACAGCCCCTGCTTGGTGAGAGGGGCTTGTTTCCTCTATTCTGCAGATCAGATGATAGAGGTTCAGATAGGTCAAGTACCTTGCGCAAGATCACACAGCTTGGCCAAATCCAAAGCCTAGGCGTGAAGGGGGAAGAACACTGGGATCCAATCTCCAGGGATGAGCTGTGTGCGTTTGTGGGGGTTGGGGGGCTCATGGCTGGTGACCAAATGTGCCCTTTGCCCAGGACAGTCCCCCTCTGTGCCTGCGACCCCACCATAGTTATTAGGGGTGCCGCCTTTCACTCTCAGAAATACCTGGATTTGGACAGAAGGCTTCAAGACCACCCCGTTGTAATACATGCCCCCCCCCCATTCCTGTGCCAAGTGCCACGCTTCAGGGAGGTGAAGGCTTGGTGTACATCAGTGACTTGTACCACGGCGTCCACATGCTGACTTCGTGCTTCTGTACAATGGGAATGCTGAGTCCTGTTTCAGGGTTTTGAGAATTATATGACTTAACAAATGTATCCGGTGCTGCCCTGGCACAGCGTCCTAGTGAGACACAGCGAGTGCTCAAGGAGTAGGTTTTACCAACAAAACACTCGGGTAGTGGAGGGAGAGGGCGTCAAATACACGGTGATGGAAGAACTGACTGGGTGGGAGCACACAACGCAACACAGACGCTGCATTATAAGATTATACACTTGAAACCTTTATACTTTTGCTGACCGATGTCACCCCCAATACATGTAATAAAGAAAACGAACTCTTTCTAATTGACAGTGTCCCCGATGTCCCCCAGGGGCACTGGGTCATTATGCATTCTCAAAACTAAACGTTGCTGTTTTCTTTCAAGAGTTATAAATGGAGTTTGCGAATGCACCCTCCGTCCTGGCAGCGCGCGCCGTGCTGGGGGCGCTTGCTCGCGGCGGCCCCCCGCACTTGCGCCTTGCCACGGAGCCAGGAGAGCGCGCTACGGCCGTCCCAGCTTCATGTGCAAAGAAACTGCGGCCCGGGACCGGGAAGGGGGCTTGTCCCGGGAGCAGCGGAGAGGGAGGCGCCCCCGGCGCCCCGCGCGCCGTGCATTTTCCGCGTCCTCCAGCAGAGGAGCCGGCGGGGCTCCGCGTCCCGCATAATAGCCCTTTGATGCCGGCGGCCGGGCTTCGGGCAGGGGAGGGGAGGCGGGCCGGCGGGGAGGGAGGGGTGTCCGGCTGCCCACGCCTTTCCTCCGCCCCTTGGTTCCGTCGCCGGCACCCGCCACCGGAGCTCAGAGGGCTACCTGTTCCTCTTCCAAGTCCCTCGCCCGTGCCACGGAGCCCCGAGCCGGCGGGAGCCGGGTGCTCACCATGTCGGTCGCGCTCAGCAACAGGTTTCAAGGTAGGCGCCGCCGCCCCCCGCCCGCAGCCCAGCGCCCCCCGCCCCGCGCGGTGCCCCCCGCCGCCACCTGTGCGCACCGGGCGGGTGGCGGGGCCTGCGGCGCGCGGTCCGGGGAGACCCCGCTTCCCGGGCCGCCTCTTTGTCTCTTCCAGGAGGGAAGGCGTTCGGCTTGCTCAAAGCCCGGCAGGAGAAGAGGCTGGCCGAGATCAACCGGGTAAGCGTGCGCCTCTGGGGCAGCTTGCAGTCGCTGGATCTGCGCACCTCTCGCCCCCAAAGCTCCCAGTGCCCGGCGGGTTCCACCTCCGTCCACGAGGCTGTGCCTGCCGCAGAATCAACCCCCTTCTTCCTTCCCCCCCCCCCCCCCCCCCCCCCCCCCCCCCCCCCCCCCCCCCCCCCCCCCCCCCCCCCCCCCCCCCCCCCCCCCCCCCCCCCCCCCCCCCCCCCCCCCCCCCCCCCCCCCCCCCCCCCCCCCCCCCCCCCCCCCCCCCCCCCCCGGGCTCCCCCTAATATCCTCCCTCCGCCCCTGCCCCTGTGCCTCCGACTCCAGGTAGGTCCCCCTCCACCCCCTCCACCCCGCTCTGGTCCCAGCGTCTCGTCTCGGGTTGCAAGTTGTTACTCTTAGACTGGGGAGGTAGGGCCGGGCCAGGAGCTCTGGTGCCAGCCCTCTGAGGGCTCCTCGGAAGCCGGCCTGGGACCAGCCACAGAGATTTGGCGCTTGGAAGGGACCCCCGATGTCCCCGAGCACCCCCCTCCCCTATGTCTCCAAGCAGTCTCAGAGAGGTGAGGTGCTGCCTGGAGGTAGCCCAGCAAGTGCGTGCAGGTCAGGCTGCTGTTAGGGCTTGGGCTCCAGACTCTCAGGCCAGTGCTCTCTCTGTCTTAGAAACGTTGGTCTCCTGCCTGTCCCCACCTGTGCCCCTACCCTCCCAACTCTCCACTCCAACTTTGAGGACAGGCTCCCTTAGCTAGAGGCTCGATGCTTTTCTTGCCAGTCCTAGTGGATTTCTATAAAGAAAGCTTGCTGGCTGTCGCCCAGTGCACAATGGGAGCATAAATGCTTGTGTGATGACCATGGAGATCCTTGAAGATAAGAAAGCCTCCGGGCCTACCTGGATGGGCCAGAGCTCAAAGGCAGCATCGCCGGGGGCTTTGGGATTCTGTGTGACGTGGGCTCCAGTCTGGTTCTCCATCACACATACCAGCTCTGTATGAGGTCTTCACCAGGGACCCTTCATCAGGGCCAGGGTGACCTGAGGGCTCCGAGAGGGAAGCCATGTCGTGTGCTCTGACCAGCACCGGCACCAGCGAAGACCTCAGTGGATGGTCCTAGACTTATTTCCTGAGGGGGATGTCTCCCCGGTTCCTTCCTGCCTGGTCATGGAGGCATGCCCACTGCAGCGAGGCTGGGCATTCCTTCTGCTGGCTCCCCCTGGGCACCCAGGATCCGAGCCTGGCTCAGAGTTGCAAAATGGGAAGGGGTCAGCAGGGCCCTGGTGGGGGCTGTGGGGCGGGGCCGGCACTGTGGTGTGGTCGTGCTATTTCCTCTGGCCAGGGGCTTGCGGTCTCGATTTCGTCCTTGATTTTCTTGGATTGTCCGAAAGTAAGCAGCCTGTCTGAGTTCCTTCCCTCACTGGCTGTAGGCATCTCGCGGAAGACTCTAGGGTCCCTCACTGTCATCCTGGCCCTGACTCTTGAGCACAACTGAACGGGAGCCTGGATGTCTGGCTGGGATCTCGGGGGTCCAGGCTGCTGGACTCCCTCCTGGTTCCCTCTGCAGCCCGCAGGTCTTGGCTGTTTGTCCTCTGGACCAGAGCCTGAAACCCTGACCTCATACAGCCCCCTGGGCCACTCAGCCGGGCAGGTTCCAAGCTGGCTGAATCCACCCACAGCTAGCAGGACCCTGAGCCAGAGACAGCTGGGAATGGAGGCGAGGGGCCTGGGGTTGGACAAACCAGAGGAGTTGAGTGTGTGGGACGTTGTGTGCCAACCCCGCCCTTGGCAGGGGAGCAGGCTACAGGGTTGTTTTGGGAGGTGGACTGTCTTGGCTCAGAAAGGGGAGAGCCTGTGGCTCTCAGGGGATGAATGGACAGCACTGTGACTGGAGAAGGTGAGCAGGAAGGGGCTGGATCTGACCGCGATGTGATCCCACCATCCAGAGAGGGCAAGCAGCTGGCCAAAGACACACAGGAGCCAGTCACAGAACTTGCCGTCTGGTGTCTTTTCCCTGAGACCCACCGTGTAAGCCAGGCTGCTGTCGCTGCTGTTAGGCAGCTGGGACCCAGGCTCTTAGCCCCTAGAGGAAGGAGGCTTCTCACCACAGCAGGTCAAGGTGGCCCCACCGTGGTTTTGAGTCACGAGGAGGAAGAGGGGGGCAGAGCGTCGGCTCCACGACCTTGGGCCAGGCACTTGAGCTCATGTCATCAGGTTGTTGTGATTTTTCAGGGAGATAATCCATGTAAGGAACAGAGGAGAGCTGGCTGCTGTCCTGATGGTTATCATCGTTTTGTTTGGGGCTTTAAGTGCAGGTTGTGGAAACCCAAGGGCAAGGCCGTGACCTGCTGGCTGCTCAGCCTGGGCCAGACCCCTTCATCTGACAGAGCCTGAGTCTTGTGCTGCCTCAGATGGGAGCCACGGTCCCTGTTCTGCTTCAAATCCCTGCAGCGATCAGTGGAGACGAACAGACAAAGCTTCGTGCAGATTCTGTTGGAGGGTCTGAGTCTATCTCATCCATGACCTTGGTCACAGTGGAGGTTCCCTAGAGGGAACCATGTTGGGAATCCACATTGGCCTTCCTTTAGGGTGCAGCTTCACTGCCACAGTGGAGCAGGGCTTCTGAGGGGCTGGACTGAGCAACTCAGTGGCCCTGTGGACGCTGGAAACCATGGAGAATGGGGCTCCGTGCTCAGTGCTTGTGCTTGGGTGCCAGCATGGGTGCTGTCTGGGGCCAAGCCCAGCATGGGTGGCAGCTATGAGGGCTTCTAGGGCCAACACTACCAGGGTCTCCCCCATGCCAGGGCGGTTCAGCTTGCAGAGGACTGCAGGGAAGCTCAGTCTTAGCTGTTGTTATTACAAGGGATTCAGGAGTGAAAACAGGAGACATGGTGGGGGACCAGAAGGTCCTGGGGGAGTTGTATGGAAATGCACTTTTTTGGATTCACTCTAGTTTTCGCTGCCACTTTCTGAGCACTTGGCCTGTGTGCCAGGCAGTGTGCCAGGCATGCTTTGGCATTATCTCGCGGGGTGCTGACTATAACCCCGTGAGTGTCTATTCTCATTTTATAGAACACGAGACTCAGAGAGGTTGAGTCAGTTGCCTGGGTTTGAACAGCCACACAGGAACCCAGCCTATTCTCTCAATCTGTGAGCTTGATCGGGTCTCCTCTTTGGGTGCTCACCCCCACCTCTGTGCCATGCACACATGTGTGTGCATGTGTGTGCGCCCGCGCTCCCGCATGCGTGCATTCTCTGCACTACTGGAGCGGGCAGGATGGGTGCACACCTCCTACTCCCCCCACATAGCTGACATTCCCCACGCCCCGATGGCATGGTGGGTGACCCTGGGCCAGCCAGACCCAGCCTTATATGGCAACAGGACAAATTCTCTCCAGCTTCCCACAGGCATAGAAAGTGGTGGGTCTGGGCGGGTGTCCCTCAGAATGCCCTTACCCTGGGGGACTGAGCAGAGGGAGGCCAGAGGATGGTGAGAGCGCTACTGCTTGAGCCAGTCCTAGGCTGGGACCTTTAACAAAATAATGTGAGGCATGCCTGGCCCCTGCCGTGCATCATCTCACTGACTCCTGTCACAGGAACGTGCGATTGGATAGATGCACCACAAGCATGTGTAAACATCCCCATGGGCAAGGATTTCTAGGCCTCCAGTTTTAGAGATGAGGAAACAGAGTGTCAGCCAGGTGAAGCCAGCTGCCCAAGATCACCCAGCCAGGAAGTGGCAGAGCCAGGAGTCTGACTCCAGCCACCGCCCGTGGCCTGCCCTGGCCCCTGTCCACCAGGTGGCCATGGCCTCGCTGTGACACAGGCCTCTTGCTTATGTGGATAAGGATCTTTGGCTACTGTCCCGCCCTCCCAGCCCTCCTGGGTCAAATGAAGGGCACTCAACATTCCCTGTTGCATTTAGGTGCCTCATGGTTATATCAGAACCCACGTGCCCTGTGTCCTGGGAAGAGCTGGACACGCAGGCTGTGTATTTTTGCCCAGGGGGATGTATGTCCCTGGTCAGTCCCCCCCTCAGTGATGGGGACCTCTGAGACCTGACCCAGGCACTCACAGGTGTGTCTCTTTTCCTGTGTGCTTGGCAGCGCCACCCTGTCCCTGCCCAGGTGAATGTGCCCAGCTGGCACCGCCGGGCACCGTCTCTCTTGCTCTTCCTTAATATATTATAAGGGAGATGCTGATAAGCGGCCACGTGAGCCTCCAAGGATTCAGTGTCCCCACGGGTCCAGCCAGCCGCGACCTGAGTGTGGCCATGTCACAGGAAGCAGGAGATGGAATTTCTGCAAGGTCTGCTTCATTTGTGTCATTGACGGGGTGTTTTTCTTCAGCGGCCCCGTCTATTGGCGAGGACACAGCGTCCAAATGAGGCCCCAGAGCTGCTACGGGGAATGTGAGCCTGCTGTCCTTGTGGGTACACGTTACAGACTCCTGCTACATGCCAGGCACTGGGCCGGGCACTTGTGGCCGGGCCCTGGCCCTTTAAGAACCCTTGGGCTGCGTCAGAGGCCTTACGGCCCAGCATGGTGCTGCCGCTTGGGGTTTTCGCCCAGCGTTTCATCCACCGGCCCCTTGGATGGCCTCCAAGATGGTGATATCTGCCCGCCCCAAAATTCTGCTGCAGCTGATACATAAAGACCAGCCTGGAGAGCCAGGAGCGAGCATCCGGGAGCAGGTGCTAGAGGTACCGGCCCAGAGAGAGAGTTCAGTCTGGGGTGGGGGTGGAGGGAGTCAGGGGGGTGGGGGCAGAGGGCTGGAGGCTGGACACAGCGGGAGCCACCAACCTCTGCGGGTTTTGGAAATAGCCCCTCCGGGACATGAGCACTAGATCGGGCTCCTGGGTGTGGGGCAAGATTTGGGGGTGCCTCTGCAGTTGGAGGGGACCAAGAGGAGGCTGGGATGGGAGCACTCTGCCCCATGTGGATGACCTGTCACCACGAGATCAGCCAGGTGTCCAAGGATAAAGCAGAGCTTACCCTTGAAGAGGGATGGCCAGAGGGTCAAGGCTCACCAGGACTTGGTGGCACAGTTGGGACCCAGAGTTGTGGGTGGGTCTCTTTGTCCTCCCCCAGCCTCACAGTTGTCCCTTGCTGTGGCTTGAGTTTGGGTGATGCAAAGGCATAATGATAATTGCCGACACTTAGTAAGTTTCTATGCAGTTTGCTCATTTCATCCTAACGCCAACCCAATGAGGAGATTCTGTCATTATGGTTCCATTTCACAGATGAGGAAACTGAGTCCCGGAGTAGTAAAGCAGGTTGTCCAGGGCTACGGAGCCTGGGATTTGAACCCAGGTGACCCGATGCCACCTCCCTAACCCCTGACCCCGCACACTCCGCACTCAGGTTTACGTGCGGCTTCTGGCCATGTGGCTTTAGGCAAGACCTTTCGCTTCTGACGCCTCAGTTTCCCCAGCTGTTGAACAAAGAGGTCAAGCTGGGTGCTCTGCAAAGTCGCTTTCGGGTTCTGTGACAGGGTGGATGTTTTCACAGGTCTGTCACTGTCCTGGTTTTGTATGTGTACACTCTGGCGTGAGGAGTGGCTGTGCAGCTCATGGCTTCCTGTTTTCAACCCCAGGCTCCTCCCTGCTTGTGTTTCCTGGCTCTTTGCCAGGGACTGACCAGGCCACCAAGCCCTCTGGCCTGGCCCCTCTGTACATCAGTAGTCACACTCAGAGCCCCTCATACCTGGAGGGCCTGCAGCTGTAAAAACGTATCCTTTGGGACAGTGGGCTGGAGTGGGAGAGGGGGCTGGAGGTAGTGTAACCCATCCACACACACCCCATCCCCCTAGAGGGCTATAGAGTGGTTCCCTGGCCTCTGGAATAACCTCCTTCTACAGGTTACCCAAGAGGAAAGGTAACTCCCAGTATTGACTTTCTTTGTCCAGAAACCTGTAGTCAGGCCACCTGGTTCAGGGCAGGGAGGGAGCGGGGATGGTGAAGGGAAATAGAACTTGACTTGTGAAAAGTTTGTGAGGTTGAGCAAGTCGAGCAACTTCTCTGGGTCTCAACTGTCCCATCTCACAAATGGGACACCCAGAGACGGGAAAGAGAAATCGTAACCAGCCTAAGTTGGGGCAGGAGGCTCACTTCTGATCGATTTCATGGTCGATGATGGCGAAATGAGCTGTAGGGGTTAAAGTGCAAATGTTGGAAGATCCCAATAATCAGCAGCTAACGTTTATTTAGCACTTACTAGGCACCAGGCCCTGTGGTAAGCACTTTACATATACTCACATACTGTGATTTTCAGGACAAGCCTATGAGGTATTTGTATCCTTCCTACAGATGAGGAAACCAAGGCTCAGACACATGAAGTGACTTTCACACAGCTACTAAGTGGTTCAAACCCAGGCATTCTGGCTCCAACTGGCTTTCCTTTTGTTTCTGCTTTTGCTTTTCTTCCAAACATCTGGACTGGCTTCTGTCTCCTCAGGTACCCAGAGTCAGGGCAACCGGGGTTCCTAGAGTCTGGACAGACAGGGTGCCTGGGCATGGCTGGGCCCTGAGGCTGGGCAAGGGTATGGGGGGGAGGGAGAGGGAGCAGATGCCTGAAGGGAGGAAGCTGTGGGATGTGCATGAGCAGGAACCAAGAATCCAAAGCTTGTAGGTGGGGCGGGAGCTGGCAGCCTAGCCAATGGCACTACTGTTGCTGCCGCCTGGCTCCCCTGGCCCCCGCCACAGGCACGGTCCACACAGCTGCCCTAAGCCGAGTCAGCAAGGGCTGCCTGCCCACGCACCAATGGGTCAGCTGCTCCTCCCTGCCCTGGTCACTCTGTGGCTCAAGCATTTGTCATTTTTGGCTCTAAGGGAAAACATGATTCCAACTTCGGAGTCCCTCCCACCACCGCGGTCTTTGTCACACGCGTGCACAGGCTTTTGCAAAGCGGTCTGACCATTTCAGGGGTGAGTGTGGAGGCAGCCATTCTGGCTGTGTGGCAGGCTTCTTCGTTCATTCACCCGATGTTTAGGGAGCGCCCACTAGATGCCAGGCACCTGAGGGGCACGAGACCGCAAACATGTGTGCCTAGAACGGTACCCGAGGACCTGCCTCCCCCCAGCATCGTCCCACCCGCCACCTTCTCGGGTCACCTCTCATCTCTGCAAGGAGGGACCCCAGGCGGCCTCCACTCAGCCACTTGCTAGCTCTGCTGCTTTGGGCATGTTACTTGTCCTGTCCATTCAGTCACTCATCCTGCAAATAGCATTGAGCACCTCCGAAGTGGAACCCACCTTCTCTCAGAGGGGGAGACCTACGGTGGTGAGTCCCCTTAATCAGCACTCGCATTGTCCCTGGGGTGAGGAGGCGATTCAGCCCGTGAAAGGAGGCGCACAGGAAGGTAAGGTGGCTTGGAAGTGGAGGCGGGACTCTAGTGGGCAAGGGGGCTGGGCCGGCCTCGTGGGGAAGGTGAGGACTGAGCAAAGGCTGGAAGGAGGTGCGGGAGGGAGTCTCACAGACACGTGGGGATGAGTGCTCTGGGCAGGGGCCCAGCTACAGGAAGTCCCAGGTGGCAGCAAGCCTGGCATGGAGGCGTGGATAGGAGGCTGAGGTGTCCACTGGTGGTGAGGGTCGGGGAGGACACAAAGTAGCGTGCTAGAAGGGAAGGAGGAAACTGGCTTCGGCACTGAGAAGACCCTGCAGTGCCCACTGAGAGCCTGGCCCCGAGATCCCCGCGAAGGGGACTTGTCCTTCACCCTTTATCCTTGCTCTGAGTCGCTGCCCAATTGCTTTGTGTGCGTCTGTGTGATCTGTCTCCAGACCAAGGCCCATGTCCTACCCTTTGAACCCAGTCTGCCTGGGATTCCTAGACGCAGTCGGTGTTCCGCATGGGCTCCGGCTGGCGCCCCATTCCTGGTCAACCACAATGCAGGCGCTGGGAAGACCCTGCCCCCCGCCCAGGTCTCAGGGGTTGGGCCTGGCCTGTGCCTCCCCTCAAAGGCTTCCCAGCGCCTAAGGTGGTAAAGAGAAGGGAACAAAGGGGCAATGTAGTGAGTTGAACCTAGGCTCACTGGATTCCATTTAAAAATCCTGAGCTTATGAACTTCCTACTTCTATGAAATGTTCTTTTCTGAACTCGTGGCAACTGTCAATGGCAATTGTTTAAAGTCTTTGCTTGGCAAAATACAAATGTAGCTGCCTTATATTAGCACCTCCCCCGCTTTTAAATGTTTTGGAAGTGTTTCTGCATTATTCTAAAGTCTGGGATTCACTGACCTATTTGTCCTTTCACTGGACGGATACGGGGTCACTGTGCCTGGTTTGCTCAGGGTCACAGATGAGAGTTCATTGTCCTGCTTTTGGTCAGAGAATGGGGAGGGGGCAGCATGGAAAAGCAGCAGGAGAGGGAGCCAAGAGGAAGGGAAGGCCTGGACAGAGCCCGCCAGGAGGAGGGCAGCCTCCCGGGCAGCAGGAGGAGGTTCCAGCCTCGCTGTGTGGACACAGGGCCAGCCACACACGGTGCATGGTGATGAAGCCCCAAGGGAGGCTGTGGTCTGGTCAGCTGCACCCCACAGGCTCTGGGGCTGCCCCTGACCAGACTGCTGGAGGCACAGGTCCCGGAGTCTGATAGAGCCAGATTCCGAAGCAGCCCTGCACGTCTCAGCAGCCCGGGGACTTGAGAAATATGATTATTTATCCTCTCTGGTCCTCCATTCTCGCCGGTAAAATCAGGACAGTGACGATTTAGCGGGATTGCACAGTATCTGCAAAAGCGAGGGGCAAGCAGAACCCCCCGGCCCCGCGAGGGGACCCGCGTGGCAGGTGTCTCCTCTGTCGAAGGGCGCGGAGTGAACATGGAGGCCTTGAACCCTGGAAGGAATATCTTCTGCCTCACGCTCAGCCATACCTGCTGGTCCACGAGCACTGACAGAGAGCCTGGCACTCAGTGCTCGCTATGGGTTGTGCCCATTGAGGGGGTGGGTACCCTTGTGCCCATTTCACAGCTATTAATAGTACGGAGGGGACTGAGAGCCAACCCCAGAGCACTTGATCAGCATTTAAGCTCTTGTCAATCTCCTGTTATATATTCACCCTCTTGGGGGTTTACATCACAGACTGGAAAGGTAGCGAGTTCCCTGTCCCAGGAGGTGTGTAAGTACAGACTTGGTCACCAGCTAGTGGGAAACAGCAGCAGGAATTTAGAGACAGATTGAGTGACTGACCTAGATAACGTTAACATTGTAAACATGGACTTCCTGTAGTTTTCTGAAAGGACCTTAATCTTACTCGCCTTGGTCTCACCTTCTCCCGTGCTTCCTGGAACAGCAAGGTTCCTCGCGGTCCCTCGGAAAGGGACCCCAATGGGGGAGCGATACCCGACTAGCTCAGCGTGGTCCAGAGAAGAGAGGGGATTCACGGAGTTCGGTGCCAGGATGGGAGCACACTGTGCTCCCTGCCCCACCTGCACGCAGCGCCTAAGGCTGCTTGAAGATTAGCAGCAGCACAAGCAGGACCCCTGGCCTGGCGCTTGCAAGTTGGTAGCTTTTTGTTTCAAAGCCAGATAAATGCCTGCATTCTACCCGTCTTCAAGGGCCGAGGTTAAGGATGCAGACGCTAAGGAGATGGAGCTGAGTCGAAGCTCTGGCTGTGTGAGCCTCAGCTTCCTCATCTGTAAAATGGGAGTAATAACAGCTGCCTCTTGGGCCCAGTGGGGGATCCCAAGAGATCGCGTGGGTAAGTGCTTCATTCTGGAGTCTCGTGTTAGTGTCCCCCTCTCCCACCATCTGGTTCTGAAAGGACTCATGGAGTCTCTCCCAGCCTCTGAGGGGAAGGTGGGCCCTGTTTTACAGGTGAAGACACAGGGGAGAAGGGTCAAGTGACCTCCCAGGCAAGGTAGTCACTTTCGTCTAGAGCGGAGACTAATAAAGCGACAGCTGCTGTTTATTGAGCACTTGCTACGTGCCAAGCGTCATACCTGCACTCTCCTGGGATCCACGTATAAACCTGAGCAGTAGCTATGGTATAATTATCCTCATTTGGAGATAAAGCAGTAGAGACACAAAAAGGAACGAGTGTGCTAGGGCCACATACCTAAGACATTAACGCTGGAACCAGGCATCTTGTCTTTGGGGCTCACGGCCTCATAGATCCCAGAGCCGGGGTGCCCCGGAAGAGGCCCAGGTTCCGGCACCAGTAGTTCAGAGGACAACTGAAGGTGTGTCCTCTAGGGCCGACCCTGTAGGCCCCACCCTGAGGTGCTGAGCGTACTTCCTACCCACAGAGTGGCTGGCCTCAGCAGGGCTGCCCTGCGGGGTGACCAGAGGCCGGGACCAGCGCTCTAGTGCCCTGCCGTGGCCGGCCAGGGGTCGTGTGCCCGCCGGTTCTGCCGGCTGACCCCTTGCTCAGCACTTGTCTTCTTGCCTCTGTAGGAGTTTCTCTGTGATCAGAAGTACAGTGATGAAGAGAACCTTCCAGAAAAGCTCGCAGCCTTCAAAGGTAAGCTGGGGCTGGCTGGCCAGCCTCCAAGGAGAGCAGGGCTGGTCCCCCAGTCCCTCATACATAGGGTTCCTTACCCACATAGGCACCCCTGCTTCCTCCAGAATGCCTGTCTTCCCAGCGGGCTATGAGACAGGGTGCCTGGCCATGGGGGGCAGGCCCCTGCACCTGCCTCTATGCCTCCCCAGGCCCCTCACCCCTGGCCTGGGGCTGCCCCTCGCTCCCCCGCCCCAGCTGCCTGACGGGGCTCCGCTTGGCTCCTGTCGCCATGGCCCAGGCCCTGCTCGCTCCCGGGGCCCCAGCACACAATCGGCTCTTTGTAGCCGCCCGGGCCTCTCCCCCTCCATGATGGAGCGTCTCGGGAGCCCCTGTGGAGAATGGACGTTTGTGTCGCCACAGTGGGGCAGGGGGCAGAGTTTCTGCCCATTGAATCCGGCAGCACGGGATGAAAAGAAAACAGGGCCCGGGAGCCCGCGCGTGGAGGGGGCAGCATAAAGGTCCCTCTGTTCCGGGCCCTGGCACTTGGTTCCTGGCCAGCGGCTCCAAAGGAAACGAAAGGAGAGGAGCCGTGCACATAAGGAGCGGACAGACCCACCTTTCCTGCCTGGGAGATGCCTCCGGGCGCGGGCGGGAGCCCTGGGCTCGTGGAGGACCGCGGCAAACGTCCTCCCGGTCACGTCCCCGCCTCACGTCTTGGCAGCGTGTGCATCCTCCCTGCTCCAAGGCCGTGCGCCAGCCTGCCAAGTGCTCCTCAGACCACTTACAGCGTAGTTGTCCTCCGGCAGCACACGGATGGCTGAGCCTTTGTTGAACATTGGCCTGGTGTGGGTAGCACTTCAAATGCTGCGTGGTGAGCTCCCCGCATCATCCCAATCCAGCCGCGAGGGAGACGATGCCATCCTTAATTTATAGGAGGAGGAATTCAGGCGCAGAGAGGTGGGGTCATTTGCCTGGGATCACACAGCTCATCCATGGCAGAGCTGGGGCTTGAACCCATATTGGTCTCACTCCAGAGCCCCTGCTCTTAACCGTTATGCAAGGGTGTTTTTTACATTTAAAAAAAAGAAGAAGAAAAAGAAAAGAGTTAGAACAAAGGTACCCCATCCCTGCCCTGACCCCTGCCCCATCCCAGCCTCATAGGACAGCCACCTAGAAGAACAGCCACCCTTCCCTTCTCTGGCTACCAAAGGGGTCACTCTTTGTGGGGTGGTGCCCAATCAGAAAGGCTAGGGGGTCCTGAGACTCCCTGGGAGGGACATTCCAAGCAGAGGGGCAGCGAGCCCTAAGCAGGGGGCCGGCCAAGTGCAACAAGGCCAGCGGAGGGGAGGGAAGGAGAGGCATCCCTAGAGGCTGGAGGGCAGATGCTCCTGAAGGTCACAGGGGCCTTGAAGGCCACGTGTAGGACCTTGGCTTGCTCACGCTGGCTGCCCCATGCAGAGCAGACCTGGAGCGCCCTGCTCTTCTGTGGCAGGGGCGACCTGCCCGAGACCACAGAGCTTGGTTGTACACACCGGCCACGTCAGAAGAGACCAGGGTGCTTCATGATCCTCTCTTGCTGTTGGGAGTTCCCTGGACCCTTTGATCTGGGAGGTTTAATTCAGTCTGTAGCTGAAGTTTGTGGGGAGAGTCTGTGTACCCCTGGATGTGCCACGTTGTGGTCAAGGGCAGGCCCCTGGGCATTTCTCCTGGAGGAGCATCAGCTTCTTAGTATTGCCCACCACCGAAAGGTTCAGAACTACAAAATCGGTGGTTCTTGTAGATTTGTACATCTGGAAACTATCGAATTGTTACCGATCAATGTCACTCCGATAAATTTAACAATAAAATTTTTAAAAATCGGTGGTTCTCACACCTGGCTGCCCATCAGAATCACCTGAGGCACTCAAAACACACCAGTTCTGGGACCCACCCCACCCTTTCCCAAACCCACTGAACCTGTATCCCCTGGGCTGGAATCGCTCGTAGCCACTTCGAATCTGATGTGACACACTGGTGCGGGGGACCTGGGAGGAGACAGCTGACCTCTGGCGGGGGGTCAGAGTGGCCCTTGGGGTGCCTTCCCCCCTGCTGCCTGTGGGAGAGGGGAGCAGGCAGGGTGGGCTCTATCTTTAGAGACAACATCAGAAATGACGGGGCTTGAGTGAAGATCCCTGCGTGGGGTGAGGGGCTGGGTGTGGGCTCCCCAAGGACCTAGCCACTTGCCCTCAGGGGAGGCACTGGGACCCTGCAGGGGCGACCCTACTTCCAAGCTCATGCCAGTTTTTCTCTGTGATTTCCAGAGAAGTATATGGAATTTGACCTGAACAATGAAGGCGAGATTGGTGAGTGAAGCCTTGAGTGTGTTGGGGGCAGAGGATGTTTGATGGGTAGAGGGTGTGAGGGTCCAGAGAGCCCCACAGACCCACCTGTGTGTGTGTGGGGGGGGGGGTGTCACAAGTGTCATGGGCACACACTGAAGCCTCGGGTGGGCCGGGCCAGCTGAGCTCGTGTCAGCCCACCTGCCTTTACCCCGCATCCACTGCCCCCGAAGTCCTCCCGCTCACCTCCCTGCCTGGGCCTCAGCCTCCCATCCCAGGGGACCCAGGAGAGAGGGGCCACCCCTGCCGCCGCTGGAGATGCTCAGGCTGTCCTTCCATCTGTACACTATCCTGCAATGGACAGGAGGCCTCATGCACATTAATGGTGTCCTCCAACAGACCCTTATTGTCCATCCACACACGGGGTGACAAACGCCCGTCCCCTAGCACTTAATATTCAAGACCATATCTCGACCGTCACCACTAATGGAATGACACAGTCAAGGGTGGTTTAATTACCCCCGTTTTACAGATGAGGAAACCGAGGCTCAGAAAGAGGAAAAGGCTTGCTTGGGGCACGTGGTCCTTGCGCGGCGGGCCCAGCGCCCAAACGGGTTCTCCCTCCTCCATTTCACCCTGAACTTCAGTGTTGCTGCTGCCTCTGGCGGTTCTACTCCTCTGTCTTCTCTCGTTCTTCTCCCTTTTGAATATTTTTATTCTTTAGAAAAAAATCTGGGGGGTTATCAAGTTAATTCATTTCCATCATAAGAAATGTTGGAAAGCACAAAGACAAAAATATGTTGCCCACAATCCCACCTCCCAGAAATAACTGCTATAAGTGTTTTAGTTTATGTCCTTCCACTCTTTATTCTAGTCACTAATGCTGTTTTATACTGTTTTCAATCCTTTAAAAAGATATAGTGAGTATGTTGAATATGATTAACTTTTCTTCTTTTTTTTTTAAAGATATTTATTGTTTTTGACAGAGGGAGACAGAGACAGAGAGAGACAGAGAGAATGGGGCGGGCCCAGAGCAGTCTCCATAGTTGTATATCATCAGTCTTCAACATGGTTTCGTTCCACACAGGTGGGCGGGGGCCTTGCAGGGCAGGAACTGGGCTGGGGGCCTCCCACGTGGGAAGCACGCCCCCTTGAGCCGGGTGCCGAACCAGGGGGCGAGAACCAAACTGGGGGCCTCCCGCATGGGAAGCACACCCCAGTTCAGTATATGGGTCCACATGGGCCGGGGCCAGGATTCGATCCTCGGTCCCCGGGGCTGCAAAGTGAGTGCTTAACCCACTGAGCCATCCCGGCTTCCCCAGTTAACTTTTCTTTTAAGAGATAATGAATGGCTCCACAATATTCTATTGTGGGGATGGACTGTAATCTACTTGGCGAACACCTTAGTGACATTGATAATCCTGTGAAGAGCATCTTTGTACGTGAATCTTAGTCCACATCCCTGATTCTTTCTTTAGAGTAAATCTCAGGAATTGGACATTGTAGGTCAAAGGCTTCTGAAGCAGCCTGCCAAATGGCCTTCCAGGAAGGTCTTGCCAACGCAGAGTCTGGCCAGCAGCTCGTGGGAGACCGTTTGCTCCTTCCTGCAGAATGCTGCCCGGCTTTCTCTGAAATGCCCCAGCCATCCTGGCACCTCGGGGGCTCTGGCACCCGTCCTGCCTGCCGGGCCTCGGGTGAGCTGGCCTACCATGCCTGGCCCCCATACCAGCCCCCAGCTGCACCCTCCCGCCGTCCTTTGCTGCTCCATTGTTCACAGAACAATCTGAAGGAAATTGCCTCAGATCTTAGGAGCCTGGTGGTCAGAGGCAGCAACTCGGGGTGTAGTGACTTTCGGGTGCCACCCTTGTTTTTCTGGGGTTTTGTTCTTTTGTTGGTTTTCCGGCCCGGCAGGTTAATTTTGTCACTGTCTCCCTTGTGGCCAACATGGAGCCCTAGGATGGCAGGATGAGAATGGCAGATGGGGCAAAGTTGCCAGTCTCTGGAGAGAGACTTTGGGTGCCTGTGATCAGGCCAGTGCCCTGACCCCACCTTAGTGGGCAGTGACTTCCCGGGTAGCTGGGCAGCGAGCCCACGGCTCCCGCAACCGCAGGAAGCAGCAGAGATAACAAGAGTAAAGTGTAGCGGCTCCGTGACGACACACCTGTTTTGTGCCAGGTGCTTTTCATGCACCGTGCGTCCAAATGGTCCCCTCGAACCATTTTACCACTGATCAGAGTGGTTAAGTAGTTTGCCCCAAGTCCCACAGCCAGAAACAGCTGAGCTGGATTCCAACCCAAGTCTGTCTGACGCTAGAAGCCACTAGCTACCACCTCCGGAGAGAGCAGGGAGGGTGTGACAGGCCTGTCCTCCGAGAAGAAAAGCCATTGACTGCAGTCTCCTGGGGGGCTACCCTGCGGGGCGTGGGGGGCCCCCCCGGCAGCTTCCCCACTCACCCCCGCTACCTGTCTCCATTTAATTAGTCTGCTTTCCCTCCGGCAGACCTGATGTCCTTAAAGAGGATGATGGAGAAGCTTGGGGTCCCCAAGACCCACCTGGAGATGAAGAAGATGATCTCGGAGGTGACAGGTGGGGTCAGCGACACCATCTCCTATCGAGACTTTGTGAACATGATGCTGGGGAAGCGGTCGGCTGTCCTCAAGCTGTGAGTACCTCCCGCCTCTCCGGGGGGCTCTGAGGGCAAAGTCGTTGTGTGTGGAGAGGCTCCTAGCTCGGGCACCCAGCCACCTCAGCCGGGAGGTCACTTGTCATGTATCCCGCTGGGCGAGGTTCTTAACTTCTCGGAACCTGACTTCCTTGTGTTGAATGGTCACGTTAATGTGTACCTGGCAGAGGAAATCAGCTGATAGCAGAAGGTCTGGTGGGATGAATGCTCAGTAAGCAGCAGCTGTGATGATGGTGGTGGTGATGATGATAAATCTACTGATAAAACTTTCTGAACCTCAGTTTCCTCATTTGCAAAGGGACTTTACTACCCCATGGGGTATGAGCAAAATGTAGAGTTAAAAGCTGTCTCTAAAGGGAGGTAGAGTTTGAATCTTACACTATTCATCTGTAAGATACAGATACACAAAACATCTTTCATGAAGCATTGTCCTGAGGTTTAATGACATAACACATCGGAAGAGCTAGCCCAGTACCTGGCTGATGGCAAACACCTACTATGCCCGTATGGTGGCCACAGTCACACTCAGTAAGTAGGGGCTTCCCCACTGAGGAGCCAGAGAGATCCCCTGCAGGGTCTCAGGGAATTGGAGCTGACAAGGACCTCACTTGGCTCTTATGAAATAAGATTAACTTTTTTTCCAGTGTACAAGTGTCAAGTACACCTGTCTCATTTTACAAAAGGGGAAGTTGAGGCCCCAGGAAGCCGAGTTGCCAGCTTATAAGCCTGCAGGTTGCGCTGGTCAGAGCTTTGGTGGGACGGCACAGCACGTGGTGGGGGCAACACCGTCAAGGTCAGAGTGCACTGAGGCCAGGTGGTAGCAATTGCAGTGATGACGCTATTAAAATGACACTGAAGACTTAGTGGACATTTACTGTGTAAATATCATTTACTGTCAGGCACTCATCTGTGTGTTGACTCCTTAGACTTACCATTCATTAATTCAGCAGATACTTAAATTTATTGAGCACCAACTATATGCCAGAAATTATTCTAGGTTCTGGGGACACCTGAGTTGCTGGCCTCATGGAGCTTATATTCTAATGACAGGAGACAGACAAAAGAAAACAAACCGAAACACCAAAGTGCAATAGTATAGCACAAAGAAAAATAAAGTGGGCAAGAGGAACAGAGGGGGAGGTATGTGTGTGTGTGTTGGGGCCGGGGGATGTATCTCACTGAGAAGGCGACATTTGACCAGAGCCCTGAGTGAAGGAAATGGGAAGAGATGAGCGTGTGAGGATCTGGGGAAAGCATTTGAGGCAGAGGACATGGCATGTGCAAAGGTCCTGGGGCAGAATTGTGCTTGTATGCTAAAGCGCAGAGGCCAGTGTGTCTAGGCCATCAGTAAGTACAGGGAGTGAAGGATGAGTCTGCAGAGATGGGCCAGGGGACATGGGACCTTGTAAGCTGCAGTTGGACTTGACATTTTGTACTAATGCCACTGGGGTACTCTATGATAGGGACTGGTAAAAGCGCCCCCCGCCCCCCAGCTGCAACAGGGGTCAGAGTGACAGCAGAGAGGCCTATGCAGGTGAGAGATGAGGCCACTCAACCTGGAGAGGCTGCAGTGGAGAGGGGCAGGAGCTGCTGGAATTGGGAGGGATTTTGGAGACGGAACTGGAAGCATGACTTAAATGCCCTGACGTGGGGTTTAAACTGGGAAAATGAGGAGTCCGATGATCCTAACGTCTGGACAGGGAGAGCAGGTGGAGAAGGCAGTGATTAAGGATTCCGTTCTGGACGTGCTAAAGCAGAAGTGTCCTTCAGCATCCCAGAGGAGACAGGTGAAGGAGGGTGTGCACATCTGGAGCTCAGCGATGAGCTACTTGTGGACTGTCACCCTTCAGATGGGGGACTGAAAGCCAGGGGACTGGAAGAGTCCACCCCGGGAGTGACTGCAGAGGGAGCAGGGCACTGGAGCTTGGAACCTCACTTCCAGATGGAAACAGCATCACTGGGGTTAAGTGTCTTCCTGGAGTCACCAGCTGGCAAAGGAGTAGGACTGGGACACAAGTCCAGGCTGTTGCCCTCCAGAGGTTACCCCACGAACCCCAGTGCCCTACTCCCCTAACTTCACTCTCAGAGCGGTGGTGGGAGGTTTTGAAGGTCCAGCGGGGTCATGAGCAGAGCCATGGCCCAGCCTCGCTCCGCGTCCTGGCAGCGTGGTTAGGGGAAGGCACAGGGCCTGGAAGTCAGAGGTCGGGCATCTCGTCCTGCTTCGACGGCTTGTGGGGCCCTGAGAAGCCACATCGCACACTGTGCCCGAGTTCCCTCCTCTGTAAGACGAGACTCGGAGCCCCTTCCGGTAGCTGCCATCCTGAGCTCCCAAGAAGACCTGGTGGGAGAACTGGCAGAAGGGCCCTCTGCTGAGGGCCTTGGGGGTGGGAGGGCTGGATGAGCTGGCTTTCCGTGGGTGAGGGGAGGAAGCCTAACCTTGTTTTGTATTTTTTCTCCATCTCCAAACCAGAGTCATGATGTTTGAAGGAAAAGCCACCGAGAGCAGCCCCAAGCCAGTTGGTCCCCCTCCAGAGAGAGACATTGCCAGCCTGCCCTGAGGACCCCGCAGGGACCTGCCCCACCCCCCTTGCCCCTCCTTCCTGATCTCACTGTCCTGGATTCATTGTGATTTGTCTTGTTTTTGGTTTGTTGTTCTTTTTTTTTGGTGGTTGGGCATGTTTGTTTTTTCCATGGGCAGAATCTGATTGCTTTGTAAAGCACAAATTATCTGCCTTAAAGGGGCTGTGGGGCCCCCCTCCCTCTCCTTCCCTGCTCCCTGTGCAGCTGGGCTGACCAAAAACCAGAAGGGACGGGGCCCAGGCAGGGAGGCTGGAAGCCTGTGAGCCCCTCGCTTGGAGCCAGCATTGCCCACCTTTCCTGGAGGGCTCCCCTCAGACCACACTTCTCACCCTTAATGAGGTGACAGAAGGAGGGCAGGAGAGGGGCTTGGCAACATGAGACCCTCAAGAAGGTTCTAGAAGGAATCTTCCAGCCTTGCCCCCAGGCCCCACCCTGACAGGCAGCTCAGAGGGAGCCCTGTCCCCTGCTGGGGCAGCAAAGGACTTCGGAGGAGAGGCCAGGGGTTTGGAGGAGGGGAGGGTCAGCTCAGTCTAGTCCCACCTTTTAGGGAGGATGCTGAGGGCAACAGGCTAGGAGAATGAGGAAGAGACGGCACCACTTTAAGCCAAGACCTGAGAAATAGGAGGGTGCCTTTCCGTTCCCATGTGCTTGAAAACTGTGCCCCCATTCCATCCCACCTTACACTATTCATTCACTCACTCACTCGGTCATTCAACACATATTTATTGACCACCTATTATAAGCTTTAAGCGCCATGCCCCACTTTGTCCCAACCTGTGCCATGTCCACTGTCTCTAACCCATCGCTCTGTTTCCAAATCGCCCAAAACCTTGAGCTTGGGGATTGGATTAAGTTTCCTGCGTCCTTTAATATGGACACAGGGTTTTAGAGCCCTGATCCACCCTGTGGGTTAGCTGGGCCAGTCCCTCATTTCCCGGATGAGGAAACTGGTGGCCCACAGGGATTAAGTGCCTTGCCTGAGGTCGGGTTAATCTGGAGATGGGAAGGTCTAGACCGAAGCCCAGGTGTGCAGATGCTCTGCCCAGGCTCCATCTCTGCTCTGGGCTGCCTCCGTCACTGATGTAAACAAGGGAAGGGGCAGGGAGAAGCAGTCTCCTAGGACAACATGTGGGGACAGCCCTGGACCAGGACTCGCCCTTCCTGGTGCCTCCAAGTCACCGTCAGGGTTTGGGTCAGGGCCAGGCCTTTCCTAGAGCTCAGCCAAGCCCTTCTCAGAACTCATGAAGGAAGGTGGCACACACTGCCCATCTTGGCTGAGCAGGGACCTTAGCCTTGACCCCACCTGTGTTTCAAAGTCGCTTCCTCTGCCTGCTCAGGACTTAGATGTACTCATCAGTTGAACGTATTTATTAAGCACTTGCTATGGGCCAAGAGCTAAGAACCCAGTAATGAAACAGATTCGTGAAATTTAAGAGTCAGACAAGGACTAGTGAGGTGAATGTTAAGGATTATGGGGTGACTGCACTTCAATCCTAGGGAGGCCAAGCTGGGCTCAAGACTGAGCAATCATCTTGGAGAAGCCTTTGCCAAACCTTAAGTGCAAACGTCTGGGTTCTGTGGGAGGTTGGAGCCAGTGTGAGCGCCCTGTGGTTCCTCAATGATGCATAAGCAAAGGCCCAAGGAGGGAGTGGAGCAGGTAGGGGATGGGGAATGGACCAGGTGGGGTTAATTGGCTGGTCTCAGCCAGTTCAGGAACAAGGTTTTTTGGCTGTGCCTGGCTGATCTTCAGGCTAAGGAACTGCCCAAATGCACAGGCCTAGTTGAAGTTTAAACCCCAGCAAAACTGTTTTCCCTGTAAATGTAAAATCTTACCCGCCCCCTTCCCTGCCTTGGTATTTACCCCCCCAAGATCATTATTTGACCAACTGCCTTTTCCCACCTTCCCACCACCGCTCTCTGGGATAGGATGAGACCTGAGCAAGGTAAAGCTATCCTTGATGCCCCATCATAGCGTACTTGATCCTCACCCAGAGAGGAGGGCAGAACCAACCAGGCTTATTTCAACAGGTTGCAGTTTACAGGACCACAGGAAGCCCCCTTATGGGAGGAGACCAAGTAGGTGTTTCCCCAGCTTCTGGAAAGGGCAGGAAAAAGCTCTTTCATTGGATAGGAGTGTCCTGGGAAATCCACCATTTCTTGGAACTCAGCTCCTAGAGGGAGAGGGGGGGTCTGCATATATTTCAGGTTGTGGCTATTGGCCCAAAGGACTCTTACTTCTCTGGCTAAGGGCTCAGCTTCTTAGAACTTCAGCTATCTTTCTGAAAGACCAAATCTAACTGATGTAACCAGAAACTTGGGGACTGCCAAGTGTGGCTTTGTCCCTGCAACTCAAAAGGAAGGAGTGTGTCAGCAAAGTTCAAGTGGATGCAGTATGTATGTGCGTGTGCATGTGAGTGTGTGGTGCTGGATACTATATCTACAAACTGGAAATAAAACAGACAAACTATCCATGTCTTGATTGGTGTGTTTGGGGGTGGGGTTTCTGGGCTCAGCAAATTCGGAAGAGCTAGCTAATACAGTGACAGATTGAGTGAATATGTCCAGTGTACCAAGCTTTGTTAAATGCTAACTTCATTTACTCCTCACAACAACCCTACCAGACAGATTCTGTCATCCTGGTTTTATGAGAAGCGGCTCAGAGCAGATACGCAATTTGCTGAAAACCAAACAGTAAGTGGCAGAATATGCCCCCCACTTCAAGTTAAGAATCTCCGTTCCAAAGCACTTTATAAATTTCATTACAGAAATTTGTACGTTAATAGTCGTCACTTAGCATATCCAGACAAGCTGAATTCTAATCCTGCCTCCACCACTTTCTGACCAAGGGAAGCACACGTCCCTGTGCTTCCTGTTATCTCATCAATTAAATGGCAATAATAACTCCTAGGTAACGAGGATTTCCTGAAGCCAAAATAACACATCTAAAGTGTTTTGCAAGGGGAAGCTTGGATGGCTCAGCAGGTTAAGCGCTGGTTTTGCAGCCCTGGGGTCTCAAGATCAAGTCCCGGCCCTGCCCTCTTGAGACCCATATGCTGAACTGGGGTAGGGCCCCCTGTTTGGTTCTTGCCAGCGCGAGCTTCCCACGTGGGAGGCTCCCGTGCTGCACAAACACCACCACCACCACCTGTATGGAGTGAAACTATGTCAAAAACTGATGACAACACACAACTGTGGAGACTGCTCTGGGCCCTGCCCCTTCTCTCTCCATCTCTGTCTCTCTGCCAAGAATAAAAAATAAATCTTTAAACCTGAAAGCATACAAAGACGATCTGTTGCCTTTTGACCTCCCTTTCAGCGTTCATCTTGGACGCAGGTCTCCCTTGATGAGGCTCCACTTCACCCACTTTCTGCACTTTTTCTCCACACCCCGCCTCCAAAGTCTCTCTCAAGAGCTGTCCTTGGAAATGTTTGTCAAGTTCCATCTTCTCTGAATCGTGAACTATTAACCACCTACAGTGGACACCCAAGGACTGCTGTGGGGGTCCCCACGGGACACAACGCGGAGCGCCCGGGCCTGCGCCTCCCAATGAAGGAAACCAGCACTCAGCTTGCGTTTTTAGCGGCGAGCCTGGGGGGCGTGCCTGGACGAGCCGAGGCGCAGGCGTGAGGGCCCCAGGGCTCCGCCCCCTGCTCGGAGCGGGCCAATGGGAGGCGGCGGCCAGGAGAGCGCGCGACTTCATTTACGTAGACCCTCTGCCTCTTCGAATCACAGCGCCGACGGAAACGCTTGACGTCATCAGCGCCCGCCGGAAATGCGAAATCTGCCGCGCGCCGCTAACGCCGAGGGAAGGAAGTTGGCATCGGAACGGCCTGGCTGTTCGGACAAAGCCGCGGGCCGCCGCGGCTGCTTCTTCAACCAAGCTGAGGGCGGTGCGATGGGAGACGAGATGGATGCCATGATCCCCGAGCGGGAGATGAAGGTCAGATACTGGCTGGGGACTCCCACCCTTCCTTAGTCTCGCGTTGCCTTGGAGCCTCACTGAACGACGAGTCGCGGGTACCGGCTGCCCCGCCTCCCGTTTGAACATTTGCTGCGTTCAGAGTTATCGCCTGCGCGGCCTGGAGCACTCTGCCGTGCCTCCTCCGTCATGGCCCAGCCGAATGCAGGTTACCTGGTCTTGTGCCCACCGCCTCAGTTACTCTAGCTAGTTTCATGCGGTGGTCGGAGTAGCGATAACGGGTTTGTTGAGCGTTTACTGTGTGTCAGGCACTGTGGTAATCACACAGCAACCGTAAGAAATAGTTAAAAGATGCAATTCAAGGTACGAAAGAACTTAACCCACAGTCACATTTGGCAAGGAGGCTGAAATCCAGGGTTTTGGTTTTGTTTTTTTTGTTGTTGTTGTTTTAGATCCTCTCTTCACTCTCATTGTACTACTACTGTAAGATGGTCCAGGCTTGCCTAACGCACAGTCAGGATTCATCCTCTATCCTACAAAAATCCTTAGTTAATTGGAGTAGGAGGACTGTTTTGGTAGTGGAAATCTGCCTCACGTCAGGAAACTACAGAGAGGGGCAGATGATCCCATTGATAGTTATAAAAACCTGAACGGGAGTAGGTTGTGGGAAGATTTTAGGCACTCGAACAACAAATCACGGAAATGCATTTAGAGAGTAGTAATCCATACAATAATTAGAGTAGTGAATCTTCCTTCTTGAGAATCCCTGCCTGAGTAAGCCACCCAATGAGAGTGTGCCATATTCCTTGGCTCTGCTGGGGCAGAAGGGGAAAAGTCGTTTAAAACCACAGACTTAGAATATAGTGGCCCTTTGAGTTACTGATAACGTAAAGGAGAGCACTGTTGTGCCTTTTCATCCCACTAGCTCTCCACACACAAGAGACTAGAATATTTGGGATTATCAGGATGAGAATAATTACAAGAGACTGAAAATTTTGGTTCAACTCCTGTATGAAACCATACTATGGTCTCACCTGCAAAACGGTATTTCTGATCACCATACTCAATTGGAATTAAGAGTATTTCAGTTAATCTCTTAGCAGATATGCATTAAACATCGAATCCAAGGAAATTTGTATGTGTTGTTTGTTAGGGATCCTTTATGAAACACCATGTTTACAGAAGTGAAGCCTGCAAAAGGCTGTCTTTAGCTTTTACATTTTTGGAATGTAGCCAAACATACTCCACCCAATTGTCTTTGAAATCATATAGATAAATTCATAAAAGACTAGGTGACTCAAGCAGTAACAGGAGGATGGGGAAGGCTCCCAGACCCCGACATACTAAGGAGCACAAAAATGGGAAGAAATGATAACTGGAAATTGAAGGGACTACAGGTGGCCCTGATGTGGCAGAGGTGATGTTGCACTTGTGGATAGGAGGCAGTGTTGTGAGACTCCAGAGGTGGATGGGTCAAGCCATGCTGGCCTAATAGTCTGTGTTAAGCATTTTGGACATGGGTTTAGATGTCCTCATAGCATCCAGGTATATTTGTAGGTCTTGAGCACCAAGAGATTGACCAACCATACATACCTTTTCTATGATGGAATTTTGTTTAGCATTTGATACAGATAGGGTCAGTTCTTGGGATTTGGTTATCTTATCTTTCTGTGGTCATCATTTACATACACATACACACACACGTTGAGTGCTGCACTAGAAGTTTGAGCTTACAATGTATTCGGGTGATCTTTGAATATTTAACAATTTTTTAAAGCACTATTCTGAATGATGAGACAATATGTACCATGAAATAGGACTAGGTTATAAATAAAAGTGCAGCTTGTGTGACGGTTACCGTAACACAAACTAGGAATTCAGAAAAGGAAAAGTTTGTTGTGATCTGGATTAGTCAAGAAAGGCCTCATGAAAGAATTTTTTTTTTTTTAATTTATTTTATTGAATAAATAATAAGTTCTATGCCAGATACTACAGTATGCACAGGAAGCTTAAAAAATGACTTAGGGGAAGCCGGGATGGCTCAGTGGGTTAAGCGCTCACTTTGCAGCGCCGGGGACTGGGGATTAAATTCCGGGCCCGTGCGGAACCATATGCTGAACTGGGAGCTCCCCCAGTTCAGTTCTCTCTGTCTCTATCTCTGTCTCTGTATCTCTCTCTGTCAAAAATAAGTAAGTAAATAAATAATGTACTAAAAAAAAAATTTATAAAAATAAAAAAATTTTATAAAAATAAATGACTGAGCCATATCATCCTTGGCCTCAGGGTATTATGTATTTTTGTTGTATTGGAATTAGGCTATGAAATACGACAGATATGATTTAATTTCCTGTTTTCCCTGAATTGATCTTGTTTTGATCCCGCACAACAGGATTTTCAGTTTAGAGCACTGAAAAAAGTGAGAATATTTGACTCCCCGGAGGAGTTGCCCAAGGGACGCTCGAGTCTGCTTGCCATGTCCAACAAGTACGGCCTGGTCTTTGCTGGTGGAACCAGTGGGTTGCAAATTTTTCCCACTAAAAATCTTCTTATTCAAAATAAACCTGGAGATGATCCCAATAAGATAGGTAAGTTACTTGCTTTGTGTTGCATAGTAAAGACAGGAGTGTACTAAAGTGCTAATGTAGTTTCCTTCCCAAGAAATTCTAACATTAAAATTAAAACTACTGTTAGTCCTAAGACTGACCCGAAGAAGAGTAAGTTCTAGGTCGGATGCTGGAAGCCTTTCTGATCATTCTCTTTGGTCCTTTGTATTTTCCTTTTCTGAGCTCAGGGGGAAGGACAGTGCACCACCCTGCCATACGTTTTTGCTCAGTTGAACTTGGGTTCCGGCTGTCTAGAAGGGTTTTGTTGTACTGTGTTTTAGTTGGTACAGCACTACCATCTAAACAAATAGCAATGTATATTATTGGGAGCATTGTTGCAAAAATATGGGTACACGTTGGCAATGTTGTGACTTACAAGAAATACATATTTGGTCTTCCACAATTTCTGGCTTATAGGTCCCAGAACTCTTGGCATTTCCTTAAGTGTTGAGGAAGGGTGTCTTTTGTTATGTTAATAAGGTAACTTTTGGCAAGCAGCTAAGGATGGGGGCTGGTTGTCAATGGAACCAACTTGATTAGAGGGTTGGAACTTTCAGTCTCCCCCACCACAAACACACCTACAGGGAAAGGAGAGGGGCTGGAGGCTTCATCAGTCACCAGAGGCCAATGATTTAGTCAGTCGTGCCTATGTAATGAAGCCTTCGTTAAAACCCAAGAGGATGGGATTTGGCTCGTTTCTGGGTTGGTGAATGCATGAAGGTGCTGACAGAGTTACAAGCCTGGTGAGGGCGTGGAAGCTCTGCAGCCCTTCCCCACAGACCTTTCTCTGTACATCTCTACCAGCTGGCTGTTCCTGAGTTACGTCCTTTTACAATAAGCCACTGATCTAGTCATCATATTCCTTTGAGTTCTTTCAGCAATTCTAGCAAATTAATCGAACCCAAGGAGGGGGATTGTGGGAACCTCTGATTTATAGCCAGTCGATCAGAAGTGCAGGTAACAACCTGGACTTGCCTTTGGCAGGTTGGAGAGTCGTTAAAGCCTCTATTCTGTAAGCAGCTGGTCAGCACAGAAACCCTAGTCTTGCAGCTGGGTGTGACGTGGTTTAGGGGCAGTCTCCTAGGAATAAACTCTTAAACTGTGGGATCTGATGTCATCTTTGGGTAGATCGTGTCAGAACTGAGTTGAATTTTCAGACACCTTGCTGGTGTCTGAGAACTGTTTGTTGGTGTGGAGAAAGCCCCCTATCTCTGTGGTAGAATCGTGTCTGGGAACCCAATTTAAGGACATTGTTTTCAATAGGGGCAGCAGCCACAGTTTCCCCAGGCCACATGAGGAAGAGTTTTGGGGACAATTAATGCATCGTTATACAGCTGTAAGAAAGCTAAGATTTAGCTGCATGGCTAGATATCAGGGTGTGTCTATGTTTATGTAGATGTAAAAATTGTTACACAAAGACTTGAATAAAGACATTGTGACTTAGGCTTAGAACATCTATATGCTGCTTTGTCTTTTTTTATGTTTTCATAGTTGATAAAGTTCAAAGCTTGCTAGTTCCTATGAAATTCCCGATCCATCACTTGGCTCTGAGCTGTGATAACCTCACACTTTCCGTGTGCATGATGTCCAGTGAATATGGTTCCGTTATCGCTTTTTTTGATGTTCGCACATTTTCAAATGAGGTAAGCTACTGGCAAACTGTACTGTCCACATGGGACCTGTGATTTCCTGGTATTGAATCATAACCTAGAAGTTCTTAATTGACCCTTAACATCTTTTTCTAGATGAAAATATGAGTTTATATATGTGGAATGTGAAACTGAAAGCAACAAAGAAACAAAAACTTATGGACACAGTCAGTAGTTCAGTGGTTACCTGAGGGTAAGGGGGAGGAGGATGGGGGACTAGGGAGTGGGCATCAAATATATGATGGTAGAAAGAGAACTGACTACTGACTCTTGGTGGTGGGCACATAATGCAATACATAAATGATGTAATGTAGAATTGTACACCTGGAACCTAAGCAATTTTTGCCAATCAATGTCACCCCAATAAATTTAACAATTAATAAAAAAAATTTTTTAAATAAAGTGAATTAGAGCAAAAAAAAAAAAATGAGTTTAAAAATAGTCCCTTAATCATAGGATCATAGATCTTTGATGTAGAAGAGACTTCAAAGATTATTTCTTAACATCACCTGCCTTAAAATAGTATCATTTTTGTTTTATATATGTGGCAGCCAAACCCTAGGGAGCCTTAGGTAACTTGCCCAAGGCCATAGAGTTAATAGATAATGTCAGAAGGTTCTACATCCTGGGTCTCTGGACTCCTAATGTGGTGTTCTTCCATTCCCTGCAGCTTAGTAATGGTGACAGTCAATAATATTGAGTGTTTATGCTGACTGTGTGCCACTCGATATGTCCTCGCGCTTTACATGCCTTATCCTTGTTCACGCCTACCGGGGCCTTACACAGTAGGTGCTGTTGTCTTCATTTTATAGGTGGAGAAACAGGCCCAAAGAGTTTTAAGTAACTATCCAAGTGCCCAATGCTATTAAGAAGCAGAGCCAAGATATTAACCTAGTGCCTGGTCTTTATCGATTGTTTTGGATCTGTATATCCCCTGTTGGGAGTCCCTCCACTGTGCTAGAATAATTGATTGCCACTTTCAGAGCTGTGTTGAAATTGTAACATAGAGGTTGGTGTGTAGAGCTAAATTTTTTTGCATAGTCATGGAGGGAAAATGAACTGTTATTTGTGACAACTTACATATTCACTAATTTTGTTCAACTATTAAATGTCTCTGTATTTATTAAACTTCTGGTCATTTGTTTTAAAAGGCTAAACAGCAGAAACGCCCCTTTGCCTATCATAAGCTTTTGAAAGATGCAGGAGGCATGGTGATCGATATGAAGTGGAACCCCACTGTTGCCTCCATGGTGGCAGTTTGTCTGGCTGATGGCAGCATCGCTGTCCTGCAAGTTACAGAAACAGTGAAAGTGTGTGCGACTCTTCCTTCCACAGTAGCAGTAACGTCTGGTGGGTAACAAAGGCTTCCACTGTATAAAATATAATAATGGTAATCAATTTAACAATTAATTTCTGGGGGAAAAAAGCAAATGTATTTGTTATTTGGTCAAAGTAGAGAGAGTATTCTTGATTTTTATAGTTAATGTTCGTGAAGCAAAACAGCATACATCATTTAACAGTGATTCGGTTTTCTGGAGAAAGAAATATTTTGGTATAGCTAGGTTAGAACTGTTGTTGAGAATAATTGTTTCTGGATCTAAAATAGTTGTACTTTGAAAGTGATTTGTACCTTTTGGGGAAAAGCATTAGGAATATCAAATAGGAGCAAGAAAATGCTTTCTTAATATTTGAAAACTTTCTCTTTTCCCTGGTCTTACCTAAAGACTACAGAGTTTTGCATACTTTCTAGCTTTCAAATGGGCAGTGCTCCATTGAAAAAGCACTTGTAGCTTCGATTGCGTGGCCTTTCATTATTGATTTGTTCATTAAAATGATTTTTCTCTTTACTTTGCTGAGTAAAGAAGATTATACATTCTTCCATGGCCTGACAGAAGAACAGAAGTGGTGATTAGGTAGCTGTGTTGGTATAGATCTCACTGGTTTGCTCTATTTTCTTCCCTTTTTAATTGATAGCATTCTCTTTTTTTGCCCAGTGTGCTGGAGCCCCAAAGGAAAGCAATTGGCAGTGGGGAAACAGAATGGAACTGTGGTCCAGTATCTTCCTGTAAGTCTTGCCTTGGACTTCAGAACTGTTCTTACTGAAGTTACTTACTGTTTTAGGGATAGTTTGGGAGTATTTTTAATTTTTTTTTTTTGTTAAAATATACTCATTGCAACAAATTCACCAATCAGTACATAAGTGGATGTAGGCAAGGGTGGAACTTTTCCTTTCGAACACATAGTCATCCTTCCATTGGCACTCTCTATCTTCTGTATAGTGGTGGCCTTCCAGACTTTTTGGATGCTTATACAAGTAGTCTATGTGTGGATGCATTATTTTTATTTTGCTTTTTAAATAAAATGTAGGGAAAGCCGGGACGGCTCAGCGGGTTGAGCGCTCGCTTTGAGGCCCCGGGGACCGAGGATCGAATCCCGGCTCTGGCCCAGGCGGACCCACATGCTGAACTGGGGAGTTCCCACAGTTCGGTTCTCTAGCTGTCTCTGTCTCTGTCTCTCTCTCTATCTGTCAAAAGTAAAATAAAAATAAATATACACTGAAGATAAAATAATTACTCTCTATAAATATAAAAAAAAAAAAGAAAATAAAATGTAGTCATACTCTACACATTGTTCCCCAACTCTATATTTCCCATCCATTCCATTAAAACTGGGCTTAGGGGAGGCCGGGATGACTCAGTGGGTTGAGCACTCGCTTTGCAGCCCCAGGGACCAAGGATTAGACCCATATGCTGAACTGGGGAGTGCCCCCAGTTCAGTTCTCACCAGGGTGAGACCCCAGCCCAGTTCCTGCCCTGTGCAATCCTGTGCCCTGTGGAATGAAACTATGTGGAAAAACAGCTATGGGGACTGTTCTAGGCCCTCTGTTCTAGTCCACTGTGTAGGTGTGCCATCATTTGTCCATCTATTCCATTACTGATGGTTGTCTGTATCAACATGAGTGAGTGATTTTGCTACTATAGATAGGGTTGTATTGAGTGTCCTCATTACCTATATCTAAACACATTCATGTAAATATGTCTACAAGATAGCGTCCTGGAAGTAGGTATCCATTCTTCTCTGTTCAGCCTCTTCTAGCTAGGGAGGTGAGACTTAGGTGGCTTCTAGAGGAATATAACTGGATTTGACCGTTTCATTAGTTTTGGAATTGTTTCATTTGACACTTATTCTTTTCAAATCTCTTTCAGACTTTGCAGGAAAAAAAAGTCATTCCTTGTCCTCCATTTTATGAGTCAGATCATCCTGTTAGAGGTAACATGTTTTGCTTTTTTATTGGGGTGACCTCTCATGGGGTGCTGTCTGTATTACAGAAATTTCAAATCACGTGATATACCTACATACCAGCTCAAGGAAGCGTTGGTGCCTCCTGTAAGAATACTCTCATTATGAGGATGTCAGTTAGCTAATTAAGTCAATGTAACAGTCATCTTCTGGTAGACACACCCATGTCTCATGTTAAATGACAGTAAATGGATCCTGAGTTTTTAAATTAGAATTCTTTATAATTTGCCCTGATTATATTCCACTAGAAAGAAATACCACCTTGGGATAAATTCTGACTTTTAATCAATGAAATCTGGACCTTTGTTAAAATTATAGTAGTAGGATTTTTTTTTTTTTTTACCTATGAGATGTTCATTTTATAACATACCAGGGCTGTTTTAGATATAAGGTGCTTTTTTTAATTAGGATGTGTGTCTTTCAGTTTTAGATGTGCTGTGGATCGGTACATATGTCTTCACAATAGTATATGCTGCTGCAGATGGGACCTTGGAAACGTCTCCAGATGTTGTGATGGCTCTGCTCCCGGTTTGTATATGAAAATGACATCTTTGTTCTTTGAGAATTACAGAAGTCCTCTAATCAAATTTGAGGCTTAGCCTTCAGTTTCCTTTTCTTACCGGTAGTGATGGTGCAACTTCAGACATTTGATTTCAATGCTGCACCATTGGCTTGGGGAGCAAAATTATGTTACTGATCCAAACAAGGGTCCACCCACCCAATGCACAAGAAAGCCAAACACTGAACATAGAGACTTGCAGTGGTGAAGTGAAAGCCTTTTTATTTGCAGAGTGCCTACAAGGAGAACAGGAAGCTACTGCTTAAAACCCGAATTCCCTGATGGCTTTTAATCAAGAGTTTTTAAGGCAAAGGTTGAGGGTTAGGGGTCAGGGAACAGGCTGATGAGCAGAAGCACTGATGGTACAGGGTTTGAGTGGAGGGCTTTGGAACTTGGCCATTTATGGTAAGATGGTAAGGGGCTTCAGCACCAGATCTTCCTGCGTAATGGACCCTTCACTTTGGAAAAGGCTCTGGTGTTCAAGTTCTGATCATATTTTAGTCTTTTGGTTTTGTGATGGGGAAAAACTGGTTCCAGATGCAGCTAGAGATCAAAGTTCTTGCCTGTGTGGTGCTCTAGCTGCATGACTTGCTGTTTTGGTCTGTTGTCTCTCAAAGGCAACTCAGCATGTTAGTAGAAACAGGATAGGGCCCTTTTGAGATGATTTTTCAGTTAAAATTGTGGTTCTATAATAGAACCACAATGTTCTATAATAAGATGAAAAATCCCCCATAAAACTTGCTTAAACTGTTAACTGAGTCTTGGTATCAGATGTTTACCTGATAAAGAAATTTTAG